>PVIW01007805.1:13692-68210 GCA_004026585.1 Noctilio leporinus | reverse complement strand
CTCCTCTCCCTGTTGCCGGGGTGAGTCTCTCACACAGTCCCTCCCCTGCAAGAGTTCAATTCCGCGTTCCCTACGGCGTTCGCCCTCGCCGCCCGCACTTCACTGCTGAGACTTCCAGTCACCAGGGAGCCTGAAACTGGCCCCGGTCAAACGCGCCCCTCTGGGCAGAGCCGCCCCTGCCCAGAGCCGACCTCGGCCCACCGGCCGGTCGGTCGGGAACACCTCACCTACTGTCCTGCTGGCCTCCTCTGCCCCTGGGCTCTGCTCCCCTGTGTCCAGATGCTGTCCGTTCCAATCCCTAGGGTCCTGAAGACGTCTCACGCTCCTTATCCTGTCCTCTAGCTGCTTTGGTACTTGAGAACACCATCAGCACTGCTCTCTACTCTGTCGCCATCTTCCCTCTCCGGTATGTTGATTATTTGACTAAAATTTTGCCAGTTTATCCCATGCACCCTGTATACACTGATATATATTAACATATACATATATGTATATGTTACTTTCCACCTACATGCATTTATATTTTCCAATACCTGTATTACTTTATTGTGTTATTAAACGTGAATTCTTTTGTCTTACTCAAAAAATATACCAATCACTATAATATAGTTATTCTCTTATAATTATGTGTTCACTGCATGCGAGGGCTCAAATTTTATTTTAATTAATTTATATTTTTTCACTGTTCAAGGTTTATTTGGCATTTTATTTGGTTTGATATTTGGATAAATGGCTGCATTATTTATATGTAGACTTTTCTTTTTACAGTATATCGCAATGTATACACTTATCTGGTTCATATAGTACACAAAACAAGTTCCTTAAGAACAGTTATGCACAATACATGCAATACTCGATTTATACATTGGATCCCAGGATGTGATTGACTGGAGAAAAACTTGAACTAGGCACATTGGGTAAAGGTACCACACATTATAGAACACAGTGGACACGCATCTAGTTTGAAGGGCAACTATAGTGTGTACAACATTGTCAGTGGTGCCTTTGAGGAGCAGAAACTATTTCACACTAAGCAGTTTAGGACCACACAAGATAAGTACCACCTAGCACCAGGATTCAGATGCCGGGTTTTATGAACCATTACTATTTCTATTTTAGGAAATTGATGTATTTTTAGCCACAAGACCAGATAAAGGGGACGATATGCACAATTGCCAACTAAAATCCTGTTGTAGCCTAGATAGTGATGTGGTACATTAGAAGACTTTAAAACTACAGCTCTTTCTGGATCCCCCAAAGTGTATCCACACCCTTCTTCAAATGGGCCTCTTCCTTGGGTGTCAGAGCCACCTTCACCACGTCTGAGATTCCATGCTGCCCCAAGATGCAAGGGACACTAAGGAAAGTGTCTTCTTTTATTCCATAGAGATCATAGTGGAAATTGAATGCACCCACCTAAGATTCTTCATGATATTTTCTGCTAAATCTGCCACAGATAGTCCAGTGTCCCAGGATGAGTAGCCTTTCATTTTGATCACCTCGTAAGCACAGTCAACCACCTGTGTGTGAACTTCTTTCCACTGTTCCTTATTTGCATTAGTGCCTAAATCAGGGCGCAGATTCTTTAGGGAGACAACAGCCACATTCACTCCACTCCACACAGGCACACTAGAATCTCCATGCTTCCCTAGGACCCACCCATGACAGCTTAATGGGTAAACTCCCAGACTTTCCCCCATTAAGTAATGGAACCAGGCTGAATCCAGATTGCAACCACTTCCAATAACATGGTTTTTGGGAAAGCCACTTATCTTCCAAGCCATGTAGGTCAAGACATCCACTGGATTGGAAACAATAAGCAACTTGCAGTTGGGACTGTACTTCACAACATTAGGAATGATGAATTTAAAGATGTTTACATTAGGCTGGACCAAATTAAGATGGCTTTCTCCCTCTTGTTGATGTGCCCCTCCTGTGATGATCACCAGCTTGAAGTTTGCGGTCACATTATAGTCTTTGCTAGAGACAATTTTTGGTGTTTTAAGGAAAAGGCTGCCATGCTGGAGATTCATTGTCTCCCTTTAATTTGTCTTCCATGACATCAACAAGAGCAAGTTCATCTGTCAAGTCCTTCATTAAGATACTGATGGTACAGGCCATGCCAACAGCACCAACCCCAACAACTGTAATCTTATGCTGGGGGTTTTGTTCTTCTTTAAGAAGATTCACAATCAGCTGATACTTGAGAGTTGCCATATTGGACTTAGAACCAAAAGGAATCGGGTGTGCATGGCGTGCTGGGGTTGGTGGTGAGCTATGATGGATCTGGACTTGGTTGCTGCGACTCTGGTTTTGAATTATATGCTTCTATATGTGTAACTAATACTTCAATTTAATATAGCTGATCTTCTTCCCCTGATTTGTGATGCCTATTCTGTGCTCAACTTGATTCCCATATGTACTTGAATCTACATCTTCTTTCTTTATTTTGTCCCATTAGTGCATTTATCTACCTTGGGTTAATATCACATTGATTTATGAAGCATTATAATAAATTATGCTATATCATAGAGCTTTGTACTTACTCCTTATTCTTCAAGATTTTCTTGGCTATTCCTCACAAATTTTAAAGTCAGCTTCTCAAATTCCAGGAGTAATTCTATTAAGAATTTAAATTGGGATAGCATTAATTTTACAGATTAAAAGATATAACTTTGTGGTATTGAATATTTTTATTGTGAATATGATTCTTGCATCGATGTTTCTCTCTCCTTTCCTTTCTCTCTAAAAGCAATAAAAATTCCTCTGGTGAGGGCAAAAGTTATGAGGTAAAACATTTAATTTATTAAATATTAAAGGAACATATCCTCCTCCCAAGCAATTGATGTTTAAGTCCAATCAGTTCTTCTTATTGCTTATGCAATAGTTATTAACTGTTTCAGTTTTGCTTTATTTTAAATTAAAATTAACTGTGATTGTATTTAATTGTTACTTTGTGGCTAATTTTAAAACTTTTCTTTTTTCATCACTTTCTTTGTTTATTAATGCCTTTTATATTCTACTCCTTCCATTTGGGTCATATGTCCTTTCTTATTGAATTGAATTCATTAATAATGTTTCTAGGGAGGGTTATGAGTAGCAAAATTGGGATTTCTTTATTAATATCTTTAATGTCTAGGTGTGGATTTGATTTTGTTTCTCATGTTCAGTAATCTTTGTAGACATCAAATATGATTTTCCTCAATTTTGAAAAATTCACTAACATTACCTGTTAAATAACTCTTGTTTCTAATACCTTTTTATAGGACTCATATTACACTCATAGTAGCCCCACATTAGATCTTGGTTTGTCTTTCAGATTTCTTAAATTCCCTTTCAAATTCTCTGTCATTTCATATATATGTGTTGTATTTTGGATAATTTTTTTAAAATTTTTATTTATTATTTTTCAGAGAGAGGGGGAAGGGAGAGAAGCAGAGAGGGAGAGAAAAATCAATGTATGGCTGCCTTTCACCTGCCTCCAGCCACAGATCTGGCGGGAGACCTGGTTTGCAACCTGGTTATGTTGCCCTGGCTGATAATCAAACCAGTGACCTTTGGATTTGCAGGCCAGTGCCTTATCCACTGTGCCACCAGCCAGGGCTCTTGGATAATTTTTTGAGGTTTAGCTTTCAGGTTACAAATTCTATCTTTACCTATATCTGTCTCATTTATTGTTCAACTTGTTCATGGAGTTTTGTTTGCAGGATACTATTTGCTTATTTTTAAAATAGACCAGTACTTTTGCTAATGTCCTGTTTATTCCTTGTGGTTTCCATTCCTTTGTTTGTTTCTTCAGTCATTTTTAAAATACTTAATTTTGGTTTATCCAAAATTCTTTAATCTCAAATTTATCTCATCATTTTTTATGAGATCTTTGTTAATTTATTTTATTTTTTAATTTTTTAGATTTAATTTTATTGCTGTTGTATTATATCCATCCCCTTTTTACTCCCCTCTTTCCCCTTCCCCACCCACCCACCCACTCCCCAACAAAGTCAATCCCACTTGTTGTCCATGTCCATGGTTCTTCCATACTAGTTTCTTGACTAAACTGCTCACTTTCTTGGCCTTATCCTCCTACCTACCCCAGCCCCACTTCCCCCTGCCCACTGAAGGTCTATTCACTGTATTCATATATCTGGCTCTGTTTTGCTTGTTGTTTGTGTTGTTCATTATTGTCCTGTAATGGGTAAGATCATATGGTATTTGTCTTTCACTGACTGGCTTATTTCACTAAGCATAATACTCTCTAGTTCAATCTGTGTTGTTGCAAAGGGTATGAGTTCTTTCTTTCTTTGTGCTGTAATGTAAATGTTCCAAAGATTTTTTTACCCAATCATCCACTGATGGGCACTTAGGTTGTTTTCAGCACTTGGCTATTGTAAATAGTGCTGCTATGAACATAGGGGTACGTAGGTATTTCTGAATTGGTATTTCAGGGTTCTTCGGGTATAGTCCTAGTACTGGAATTGCTGGATCAAAAGGTAGTTCCATTTTTAGTTTTTTAAGGAAACTCTACACTGTTTTCCATAGTAGCTTTACCAGTCTACATTCCCACCAACAATGTACCAGGGTTTCTTTTTCCCCACATCCTTGCCAACATTTGTTGTTTGTTGATTTGTTGATGATTGCCATTCTGACAGGTGTGAGGTGGTATCTTACTGTGGGTTTAATTTGTATCTCTCTGATGACTAGTTATGTTGAGCATTCTTTCATATGCCTTTGGGCCCTTTGTATGTCTTCCTCTGAGAGGTGTCTATTTAGGTCCTTTGCCCATTTTTAATTGGGCTATTTGTCTCCCTGATGTTGAATTGCATAAGTTCTTTATATATTTTAGAGATCAAACCCTTGTCTGAGGTATCATTGGCAATTATGTTTTCCCATACTGTTGGTTCCCTTTTAATTTTGCTGGTGTTTTCTTTAGCTTTGGGTAGTATGGGCATTTTAATGATGTTCATTCTTCTCATCCATGAACATGGTATATGCTTCCATTTATTTGTGTCCTCCTTAATTTCTTTCTTCAATGTTCTGTAGTTTTCTGAGTACAGGTTTCTTACCTCCTTAGTTAAGTTGATTCCTAAGTACTTTATTTTTCTTGTTGCTATGGTAAATGGGATTTGTTTTCTAGTTTTATCTCTGATATCTCATTATTGGTATACAAAAATGCTTTAGATTTCTGGATATTGACTTTATATCTAGCTATTTTACTAAATTTGCTTATTAGGTCGAGTAAGTTTTTTGTGGAGTCTGTCAGGTTTTATATGTACACTATCATGTCATCTGCAAATAATAACAGCTTGATTTCCTCCTTTCCAATTTGAATACTTTCAATTCCTTTTTCTTCTCTGATAGCTATTGCTAGAACTTCCAAAATGATGTTGAACAGAAGTGGAGAAAGTGGACAGCCTTGTCTCCTTCCTGATTTTAGGGGAAAGGTTTTAGTTTTTGCCCATTGAGTATGATGTTGGCTTAGGTTTCTTATATATAGCATTTATGATGTTGAGGTATGCTCACTCTATTTTCATTTTGCTGAGTGTTTTTTATCATAAATGGTTGCTGTATTTTATCAAATGCTTTTTCAGCATCTATTGATATGATCATATGGCTTTTGTCTTTCATTTTGTTGATGTGGTGTATAACATTTATTGATTTGCAAATGTTGTACCATCCTTGCATCCCTGGGGTGAATCTCACTTGATCATGGTGTATGATCTTTTGAATGTATTGCTGGATCTGGTTGGCCAATATTTTGTTGAGAATCTTAGCATCTATGTTCATCAGAGATATTGGTCTATAGTTTTCTTTCTTAGTTGTGTCTTGACCTGGTTTTGTGATTAGAATAATATTGGCCTCATAGGAAGAGTTTGGGAGTCATCCCTCTTCCTGTATTTTTTGGTATAGGTTGAGAAGCATAGGAGTTAGTTTTTCTCTAAATGTTTGGTAGAATTCACCTGTGTAGCCATCTGGTCCAGGGCTCTTGTGTTTTGGGAGATTTCGGATTACTTCTTCAATTTCACTAGTTGTTATTGATCTATTCAGGCATTCTGCTTCTTCTGGATTCAGTTTTTGGTAGATTATGCATTTCCAGAAATGTTTCCATTTCACCCAGGTTGTCATATTTCTTGTCATTGAGTTGTTTGTAGTAATTTCTTCCAATCCTTTGTATTTCTGAAGTATCAGTTGTGATTTCTCCTCTGTCATTTCTGATTCTGCTTATTTGGGTCCTCTCTCTCTTTCTTGATGAGTCTGGTTAAAGGCTTTTCAATTTTGTTTATTTTTTCAAAGAACCAGCTCCTGGACTTGTTGATTCTTTGAATTGTAGTCTTAGTCTTTAAGTTATTTAATTCTGCTCTGATCTTGATGATTTCCTTCCTTCTAATTTCTCTGGGCTTTGTTTGTTGTTGCTCCTCTAGTTCTTGCATTTTTATGGTTAGTGTGTTTGTATAAGCTCTTTCTGACCTTTTTAGGTGGGCCTATATTGCTATGAATTTCCCTCTGAGGACTGCCCTTGTTGTGTCCCATAGTGTTTGGACTGTTGTGTATTCATTGTCATTTGTTTCCAGAAACGTTTTGATTTCATCTTTAACTCATTCATTATTTAAAAGTGTGTTATTCAGTCTCCATGATTTAGAGTGTTTTTGGCTCTTTCCCTTGAGGTTAGTTTCTAGTTTCAACCCATTGTGATCTGAAAAGATGGTTGGTATGATTTCAATTTTCCTATATCTATGGAGGCTTGTCTTGTGATGTAATATGGTCTAGCTTAGAGAATGTCCCATGTGAATTTGAAAAGAATGTGTAATTTGCTTCTTTGTGGTGAAAGATTCTGTGTATATCATCAAGATCCATTTACTCTAGAGTGTTGTTCAATGTCAAAATATCCTTGGTGTTTTTTTTTTTTTTTTGGAAGATCTGTCCATTGTTAACAATGGGGTATTAAAATCTATTGCCTTGGCTTGTGGCTCAGTAGATAATGTACCTTCCTGCAAACCCAAAGGTCGCTGGTTCAATTCCCAGCCAGGGTAACATAACTAGGTTGCAAGACAGGTCTCCAGCCAGGTCCATAGCTGGAGGCAGGTGAAAAGCATCCATACATTGATGTTTCCCTCTCTCTCTTCCTCTCTCCCTTCCCCTCTCTCTGGAGTATAATAATAATAACTAAATAAATAAATAAATAAATATATAAATATAAATTTTATTGTTGTTGTATTACATCCATCCCCTTTTTGCTCCCCTGTCCCCCTCCCCACCCAGCCATTCCCCCCAAAGTCAATCCCCCCTGTTGTCCATGTCCATGGTTCCTTTATACTAGGTTCTTGTCTAATCTGCTCCCCTTTCTTGCCTCTGCCTCCCCCCTCCCCCCAACCCCCAACCCCTTTTTCCCTGACCACTGAAGGCCTATTCCTTGTATTCATATACTTGGTTCTGTTTTGCTTGTTGTTAGTCTTGCTCATTATTGTCCCGTAATGGGTGAGATCATATGATATTTGTCCTTCACTGACTGGCTTATTTCACTAAGCATAATACTCTCCAGTTCCATCCATGTTGTTGCAAAGGGTACAAGTTCCTTCTTTCTTTCTGCTATATAGAATTCGATTTTGTAAGTGTACCAAAGTTTTTTGATCCAATCATCTACTGTTGGGCACTTAGGCTGTTTCCAGCACTTGGCTATTGTAAATAGTGCCACTATGAACACAGGTGTGCATAGGTTCTTATGAATTGGTGTTTTAGGATTCTTTGGGTATAGTCCAAGTAGTGGAATTGCTGGATCAAAAGGCAGTTCCATTTTTAGTTTTTTAAGGAAACCCCATACTGTAAATAAAATATATTTAAAAGACCCCTACTATTAGTGTGTTGATGTCTATATCCTTATTGAAGTCCTCCAATATTTTCCTTATATATTTGGGAGCTCCTACGTTGGGTGCATATATGTTTTACCAGAGTTATATCTTCCTGATGGATTATTCCCTTAAGTATTATGAAATGTCCTTCTTTGTCTCTTTTTATTGCCTTCATCTTCAAATCTATTTTGTCTGAAGTAAGTATTGCTACTCTAGCCTTTTTTTCATGTCCATTTGCTTGATATATATTTTTCCATCACTTCACTTTCCATCTGTTTTGATCTTTTGTTCTGAGGTGGGTCTCTTGAAAACACCATATATGTGGGTCATGTTTTCTTATCCATTCAGCTACCGTATGTCTTTTGATTGGCACATTTAATCTATTGACATTTAAGGTTATTATTGATTGATACTTATTTATTGCCATTTCCCCCCTTTGTACTGTGTTCCTCTCTGTCTTTCTCTGTTTTTTCATGTTTTTAAAGCAAGCCCTTTAGCATTTCCTGCAATGCTGTTTTGGTAGAGATGCATTCTTTTAGTCTTCTTTTGTCTGGGAAACTCCTTATTTCTTCTTCCATTTTGAATGAGAGCCTTGCTGGGCAGAGTATTCTTGGTTGCAGGCCTTTGTTTCCCATGACTTGGAATATTTTTTGCCATTCCCTTCTGGCTTGTATTGTTTCTGTTGAATAATCATTTGATAACCTTATTGGAGCCCCCTTATATGTTATTTGCTGTTTCTGTCTTGATGCTTTTAGGATTCTCTCTTTATCTTTGAAATTTGCCATTTTAATTATAATGTGTCTTGGAGTAGGTCTATTTGGAGTCAAGGATGACTGCACAGAGGATTGGGACCCTCTGTGCTTCCTGAACTTGAGTAATGTTTTCACTCCTCATGTTAGGGAAGTTTTCTATCATTACTTTTTTTGAACAGGTTTTTCATTCCTTGTTTCTCTTCTCCTTCTGGTATTCCTATGATACTGCATTTCATGTTGTCCTGCATCTGTCTTAAAGCCTCTTCATTCTTGTTCAGCCTTTTTTCATTCTCTTGCACTGTCTTATGAATGTATTTCTTCCTTGTCCTCCAGCTCATTGATTCAGTCCTCTGTTTCCTCTAGCCTTCTGCTGATTTCTTCTATTGTATTCTTCAATTCTGCAATTATATTCTTCATTTCCTCCTGGCTCTTACTGATATGTCCTTTTTAATGCTGGTGTAGTTCTTAGTAAGCTCCTTGTAACTTCCATGGAATTCTTTGTAGTTCCCCTGGCGTTGTTTATAGTTTTCTTTGAGCTGGCTGAGCTCATTGTGCTTCTCTATCATCATTCTTTTGAATCCCATATCTGATAGTTTGTTTGCCTCTGTTTCATTTAGTGATCTTTCTCGGGATTCCTACTTTCGTTTTGGTGATGGACTATTTCTTTTTCTCCCCAATTTTAGGTTTTGTTATAATCCAATCAGACTGTGATCAGCTGCCAGGCTAAGGAACTGCTAGGCTGGAAGGATTGATTTAGTTGTAATCCTATCAATTTGGGGTTCACCACTAGGCTCAGATGCTGCTTGGGATGACAGACAAATTCAGTTGTAAATAAGTAAATCAGCTTCCAAACTCAGGCACTGCTGGGCTAGACAGAGAGGCTCAATTGTAATCCAATGGATCATCCACCAGCTCAGGTGTAGCCTGGTGGGGCAGATTCAGATGTAAATCAATGAATCTGTAATCAGCCACCAGGCTCAGGTGCCACTGGGCTAGGCAGTAAGATCCAATTTTAATCCAATGAATCTGTGTTCGGCCACGAGGCTCAAGTGGCACTGGCCTTGACTGTAAGATTCTATTGTAATCCAATGAATCTGTGATTGGCTGCCAGGCTAAGGGGCCAGTGGGCTCCACTGAAAGATTCAGTTGTAATCCAATGAATTTGTGATCAATCACCAGGCCCAGGGGCCACTGGGCAGGACAAACTATCTCAGTTGTGAAGCAATGAATCCATGATCAGCCACCAGGCTTACTTGCCAGTGTGTGGGGCTGACTGTCTGACCCAGGTTTAAGTCAGAGAGTTTGTAATCAGCCACTAGGCCCAGGCACTGCTGGGTGAGAAATATCTCTTCAGGTGCCCACTATTGTATCTTTGCTCAGACATGGCAAGGCAGGAGACTTTTTATTTAGATGTAAGTCAAAGAATTGTGATCAGGTGCCAGGGTCTGGCACAACTGGGCAGGCAAATTGCTTCCAGTGGGTGGGGCTATGAGAACACTCATTCAAAAGCCACTTGGTGCAGCGCAGTCCACCGGAGGTGTGGGCGATGAGTCAGCACCGGGATCCCACAGCCACTTCCCCACTTCTCTCCTCCAAGCCACTGCCGCAAACTCTCCCCATGTGACTTCAGTCCTCTCTGCCCTCCCTCTGCTGGAGCCCAGGGCAGGTGGGTGCCAATGTATTCTTATTGTGGTCACCCTAGTAGTTCTCTGTCTGCAGTGCTCTCTCAGGCTAGTAAACTCCACGGCTTTCTGCCCTCCTCAGCTGGATGCTGTTCTCTCAGCCATGTTGCTGTGGGCTGTGCCACCCAGCTGGGGGACCAGAACCCACCCTTCTCAGGTGGAGCTCCCCAGCTCCATCCCTTCGGCCACTACCTCTGGTGAGGGCCCAGTAAGCCCTCTTGTGTTTCAGCAATTCCTACCATTCAGGTTGTGATGAAGCTTCTCTTCTGTTCTGTCTGTGGTTACAGGGCTTCTTTATAGCTGGTGTTCTGTTGGTAATTCCAGCTGACTTTTTTGCCAGAAAAGTAATTTCAGATGTGGCCTGGGCGGAGATTGGTGTAGCTCCACTTACTCCTCTGCCATCTTGCCAGAACCCTCAGCATACATGTTCTTTGACTAGATCCTTTCTCTTCCTTCCACCTCCCCTCTGGTCACTGTCAGTCTGTTCTTTGTTTCCATACCTCTGGTTCTATTTTGCTCGTTTGTTTGTTTTGTTCATTAAGTTCCTGTATTAGGTGAGATCATATGGTATTTGTCTTTTACCACCTGGCCTTTGTCACTAAGCATAATACTCTGCAGTTCCACCTGTGGTCTCACAAAATTCTTTCTATGTACTGAACTTTCTGTGTATTTTGACTGATGTTTCTCTCCTAATAAATTGTTTATTCATGTATTTTGTCATTTTATTAGGAGCTCATCTTTCATTTACTTAGAGGTATGGGAAACATTGAGGTTTCATGTGTCCCTGGTTGTAAAAGTATTATATCAGGCTAGTTTTACATTTGCTTCTACAAGGGTCCTGGGAGTTTCTCCATTTTAAAATGTTCTTCATGTTAATTTCATGCTTCAAGGTTACTTGTACTATGTGTGCATTTTAAATTCAGGTTTGACACTTCCGTGACACATATATGGAGACTTTCATTTCTTATGGGACACTTTCCACCCACCCTGAACCCCAGTTAATTAGAATTTCAATTATTCTCCTCATAACTGATGAGAGGAACTTTTCTATTCCACATTTAACATGCTCTCATCTTCATGCTATGGGCCCGAGGTCATTTGTTGTCCCTTAGTAGGCATTATATCCCTAAACCCTAGGACTCATACACAGTCATCTAACTCTCTGGGTTGCCTAAGCTTCTACTCAGTTGTTAATTGCTCCTATATTAAGTTCTGCCTATTTTTTTTTTTTTTTTTACAACTAGGGATTTTGTTTGCTTTTATTTATACTTAGGCATTTAATTATTTTTAATATGTATTTTACCTAACAGTTCCTTGTGTATTTAGTGAGTGGGAGTTCCACATATCTCAGGGTTTCCATGTTGCTATAACTCTCTCTCTATACTTTTTCTCGTATTTTGTTGCAGTTCATGCCCTGAAAGGCCAACTCAAACTTGCTAGGTGCCTGTGTTGTTGTGTGTACATGGCTGTGATCATGAGCCTGGGACTTATATATCTGTTTCCAGTGTGCTTTCTCTATTAGGGCCTCATCTCATTATTTCTCATTCCACTTCTGACACAAGGTTGTATACTTTCCTAGCTCTACCTTATGCTAGTATAGTTAGTATCTATTTTTGTTTGTTTTGGTTCACCTCTGTGGGGGTCAGGTAGATGTTGTACATATATGTGCATTCCATGGTTTATTTTATTCTTAGTCCTTTGATTTGTAAAAAGGGGTGAGATGTCATATGTATGACTTCTGAAGTCCTGTACATCTCTAAAATTTGATAAATAGTGTTTGTTCAGTACTGTTCCCCTTTAAGAAAGAGCTGATTTTAATTTTCATAAGATTTAGGTTTATCTTGCCATTTGCTGATTCTGGTATGTTTTACTGGAGTTGATGGAATTGCAAATCTAGGTTCCTTGGAGAAATAGAATTACCTCATTTAATTTAGGGAGTTTTTATGTTAATGTGCATTATTTATAAAGGATTCACTTTGAGGAATTCAATTTGCAGCATGAATAGTTCAATTTCCAGGTATCCAGGTATAGTATTATTTGGGACACAGTTTAATTACAGTTAAGAAGTGTCAAGGAACTAATGGAGTATTTGGATAAAAACACATCAAACATTTTTAAAAACACATAGAGTTTCCCTCTTTAGATCCGTAATTTTTTTCTAATGAATATCAAGTAAAAGTGACATTTAAATACTTTAGAATTTAAAGTTGAAATGATGGACAGTTTCATGTTTGTTTTATTGATTTTAGAGGTATCCAGTTACCTTGGCCTCCCCCCCACCCACCCAAAGAAAAAGTTATCCAGAAGTTAAACTTTGTGTAAAAGCACATTTAACTGTATCTTGATTTAATGATTGTTAACATGGTGCTTACCTTTAAATCATACATTAGAGAACGCTATTAACTGTGGGTTCTGTGCTTTGAATTACATAGTGTACTAGTCTTTGTTTAGGCTTATGGTTGCATTTATGATTCCAGATGGCAGTTATTATAAGAGGCAATTTGCCAAAAGTATACCTAATTAATATTCATTTAATGTACAGAAATGTCTAATGACATCATCTCATCAGTTTACTCCCTTTTAGTGTTGTCTTTTAGGTACTCCCCGTGCATAATTTGTGCTAATTCATTTTTTCTGGCATGCACACTTTTCTGTCAGATTTTCCTTATCCAGATATCTACTTAAAGCAGTTCCTGGCTTTTAGTAAAGTCCAGAAATGGATCAATCAGGGAAAATCACCAAATTGTTGCTGATTGCAATTACCTCAGTAGGACACTTAGAAGATTTGAGGCATTTAATGTAGCATAAAGTGTACTTGCCTGTACACAATGTTGAAATTTTATTAAATTCTAGCAGTGTTATATTGAATAAGGGAAAAAGGCATATGCCTTTAAGGAGCTTATATTCTACATCCACAGGGTTGCTAGTGGCAAGTATAATCCACACAAATGATATAAAGAAGATAATTTGACACATTGGGGTTTACTAATTATGAATGCGTTTGAAAGCATTGACTAACTCAGCAACAGATAGAAAATAGTTCTGAAGGACTCTTTTCTTTGGGTACTGCATCTAGGACAAAGATTTACCTTGAAAATATCACTAAGCATATCTGAACTTTGGGGTCCCTTGCTATGGAAGTCACTTTAGCTCTCTAGGCTTACTTCAGCAAGGATGAAAACAACAAAATAGTTCCCAGAGAGTGGGAATAAAATTGCAGGATATATGCAATCAAAATGCCCTTCTGTTGTTTAAAAAAATTAAGAACTAACTTAAAATGCCTGCTTAATTAGGACAGGGTTTCTCAGATCTTTCTGATAAGATATGGTCTTGATGTCAGGAATGATTTTCCATGTGGTAGGTATTTTACTGTGGCAGGTCTTCTTAGCAAGAGGTCCATGAAATCCTCTAGCCTATAGGATTACTGGCTAAGAGACTTAGGTTATCCCTACCTTCCATCACTTCTGCACTTTAAACAGATTCTCTTATGGGTCCATAAGCCCATTTTGTTTGCTTTTGTCATAAAGCAAAAGTACTGACAGTGATTTTCAAGCCCTCTTAAATGCCTACATCTCATTAACAGAGCATCTTCAAATTACTGAATAATAAAATTATCAGGGTTCATAATATGCTATAGCATATTCTCTGAGTCAGTCAGGATCCCAACTAGAAACAAATGGGACATTCATTGTACAGTAATTTGAGGATGATTTATTTGCAAAAGGGGCTGTTTACAAAGGCATGGATAGAGTATATGGAACCCATAAGAGATAGTGCAGGAATCAAGGGAAGTTGGCACTGTTATTATCCTCAGTTCCGAAAAACAAAGGGAGGGGGGAGTAGTTGCTTGGAAACCAGATGGAGAGAGGTTCACATAAAGCTGGTACTTTAAGATCAGTGACTTTTCTTGATAGAGACAGCAAGCCAGAGTGAAACCTCATAAAAAGGAATCCAGGGGAATAAATACCGTAACCTTACTCCTCTTTCTCTTTTTTTCTTCTGGTGCTGTCCTTTGAATGGACCCAACTGCAAGCCAGAGGTTAGGTGAATTCAATGCTGTAGTCCAACAATGTCCACACACATCAGGCTCCTGAGGAGAATGCCAGATAGAGTAGAGAGTAAAGCTGGGTCTGCATTTGTATTTATTTAATGAATATGGTATGCCAGGCCCTATATATTAATTTCCTTTAATTCCTATAATAACATAATTAGGAGATATTTTTATTAGACTTATTTTACTGCTTAAAAATAGAAGCATAATAAGTTTAATTAATTTGACCTGGATCACAAAGTTAAGAAACCCAAACCTGGGCTCATATGTCATAGTATGTTTTTCTGTATAAAACTAAATATTATCAGCAAACATTTATTAAGAAATTATTGAATTAAACCTTCTTAACTATATTAAGAGGTAGCTTCTATTATCCTATTTCACAAATAGGGAAACTGAGGTACAGTTTCTCATAACAAGGTAAATGATGTCTATAAACTTGGATATATGAAACAACTTGACCAAGATTATAGATCTAATAAGAGACAACAGCAGTATTTGAATACAGAAAGTCTGGTTCTAGAGCTTATGTTATTATACTACACCATATTGTATGCTGACCTCTCTGATTTGTTTTCTCCACTATTTGATTAGATTTTGTTTATCATTTCCTCTACATTACAAAACAGAAATTATAATAACTTATTCTTTTCCTTTCAATTCAACTCCTGTGCCAGTCTTTAAATGAAAAAAAAAAAATCTGTAAATACATTGCCCAACTTCATTCCTTTTTCAAACAAGGAAACAATTCTATACTTCATTGTTGTAATCATAGTCTTTTGTTCCTGTCTGGACCAGAAGTTCATCTCTAGGAGTCTGGAACTGAGTGTGTAATCTGAGTGTGTACAATTAGAATGCCAAGATGGTCTTACACCTGAGCTGGATGTGAAAAATATCTCATTTCAACATTTTCAAATTCTGATGCAAACTCTACATCCCTCCCTCCAGAAATAAACCTTAAACCACCACCATCACCACTACAACAATATATTGGAATAGATGTTTCTAAATCTGTTTTAACAAAATTAAACAAATCCTTAATAGTATTAAAAAATAGATCCCAGGGTAAATAGCTTTATGTTTTATAATTTATAGTAGTATTATAAAATTTCAACATTAATTTTAGAAAACAGAGATAAATGTCAATAAGAACATATAAAGCAATCTATAATCTTATAACCTAGAGATAAACACTGTTCACAATTCATTTTAAAAAATTCTTACCAAAGGATATGTTTTCTTTTAATCGATTTGAGAGAGAGAGAGAAGAGGGAAGAGAGAAACATTAATCCATTGTCTCCCACATTCTGCCTGATTGGGTACTGAACTGGCAACCTAGGGCACCTGATTGGGGATTGAACCCTCAACCTTTGGGGATTGAACCCTCAACCTTTTGGTCACAGGATGATGCTCCAAACAACAAAACCATCAGGTCAGGGCACAATGTTTACATTTATGTAACTTTTCCTGGAATGTTATCTTTGTATGTATACATATGGATTTATTTTGAAAGAAGTTTAAAATAAATTTTTAAAGTATTTTATTTAATCATTTCTAGAAAGAGGGGAAGGGAGAAAGGCAGAGAGGGAGAGGGACATCAATGTATGGCTGCTTTTCACCTGCCTCCAGCCACAGACCTGACTGGAGACCTGATTTGCAACCTGGTTATGTGCCCTGGCTGGGGAATCGAACCTGTGACTTTTGGGTTCGCAGGCCAGCACCTTATCCACTGCGCTACCAGCCAGGGCTAATTTTTTTAAATACACAAATAATACATGCTCATTGGAGAAGAAAATTCAATAATACAGTTAAACAAAAGGAATCAAAGTTAAAGTGAACACACAGCCAGCCAGTGTTAATGTTTTAGCAATTGTCCTTCCAGGTTGTTTTCTATGTCTATACATATACACATTTTATAAAACTGACAGCACATTGTGCATTTTCGTTGTCTCTTTTATGACTACACAATATTCCCCTGTTTGGAGGTACTGCACACACACACACACACACACACACATACATATAAATACACACATATACACACATGTTCATATACACATATGCATGTATGTATACATGTATATGTATGTATATATACACACAACGATATGTGTATATATAGCATCTGATAAACATTTTTAGTTAAAAATTTATTATTCATGGTGACTTTCTTAGGCTAAACCTTAGAAGTAAATTTTATTGGAAAAAGTATGGGCATTTATAATCTATTGATTCATTTTTCAAATGACCTCTTAGGAAGTTATTAACTTATACTCTGAATAGTAGTTTGTAAGAGTGCTCATTTTTTTCTGCACTTACCTACACTGAACATTGTTTTAGAAAAGAAGGAAATGACTATTTTATTATTTTATTTCTTATTTTTTATTATCAATATGTTGGGGCATATGTGAGAATAGCCTAAGTAAGTAAGAAAGTGAGATTATCTAGTCAAAGAAACATTACTTCAGGGAATAAGTTTATGTATAGAAGAGGGTGGAAAAGAGTAGTGAACCAATCTATATGGGCAAAGGGGAGATATCTTGCATGATATTAAAAAAGTATTCACCATAAGTTTAAATAGTTGCACTTAATGAGATTCGTTATAGTGTATTTATATTTTAAAATAGTTGTATCCCTCCTTTAAATGTTTAAAAAAATTTAAACATTTGATTCTTAACATCATCTATTTAAAATACATATGAACAAGTTCAAAACACATTAACACTCAGAAGGGTTAATTTACATCATTCATTTTTCTTTTTATAACTCATTATTTCATTTTTCACTTCCTAGAGGGTTTTAGCTTAATTTATCTGATTTAGTGCTTTAAAATCATGTTGATCATCTGTATTTATCTGGAAAAATATGTATATGAGTGAGTTTTTCTCTATGTCTATAAAGTTAAGTTTTTTTTTTTTCCTTCTGGAATGAGCTATTATTACAAAATTTTAGTACACAACTGAACAAAACAACTGAACTTGATTAACCTTTTGACAGATAATTAAAAAATAAAATTATGCCCTCACTGGTATGGCTGGGTTGGAGCATCATTTCATACATCAAAAGGTTGGGATTGAATTTTCAGTCAGGGCAGATAGCTAGGTTACTAGTTCAATCCCTGGTTGAGCTACATATGGGAAGCAGCCAATCAATGTTTCTCTGTCACATTTCTCTCTCTTTCTTTCTCTCTCTCATCAATAAAATTGAAGTTCAAGAGCTTCTTTTTCTTGACTTAAAATAAAAATAAAATACAATTCTGTTGGAAATGCATCTCTTAATTAAATGATTAGTTGCTTTTCAATTAGTTTTTTAAATTTGTAGATGATTTTTACTTTTACAAGCATGAAACAGATTTTATTTTAAAATTTTTATTCATTTTTAAAATATGTAAGCTGAACTGCATTAAGATACCACCTCACACCTGTCAGAATGGCAATCATCAACAACTCAACAAACAACAAGTGTTGGCGAGGATGTGGGGCAAAGGGAACCCTCATACACTGTTCGTGGGAATGCAGGCTGGTGCAGCCACTGTGGAAAACAGTATGGGGTTTCCTTAAAAAACTAAAAATGGAACTGCCTTTTGATCCAGCAATTCTACTACTTGGACTATACCCAAAGAATCCTAAAACACCAATTCATAAGAACCTATGCACACCTATGTTCATAGCAGCACTATTTACAATAGCCAGGTGCTGGAAACAGCCTAAGTGCCCATCAGTGGATGATTGGATCAAAAAACTTTGGTACATTTACACAATGGAATTCTATATAGCAGAAAGAAAGAAGGAACTTGTACCCTTTGCAAAACATGGATGGAACTGGAGAGTATTATGCTTAGTGAAATAAGCCAGTCAGTGAAGGACAAATATCACATGATCTCACCCATTACGGGACAATAATGAGCAAAACTAACAACAAGCGAAACAGAACCAAGTATATGAATACAAGGAATAGGCCTTCAGTGGTCAGGGGAATGGGGTAGGGAGGAGGGGGAGGTAGAGGCAAAGAAGGGGAGCAGCTTAGACAAGAACCTAGTATAAAGGAACCATGGACATGGACAACAGGTGGGATTGACTTTGGGGGGAATGGGTGGGTGGGGAGGGGGACAGAGGGGAGCAAAAAGGGGATGGATGTAATACAACAACAATAAAATTTAAAAAATATATGTAAGCTGAAGAAACTTGTTCTCATACACAATTACAATAGATGTCAATGGAAAGAATTTTGCTTTAGCTATCTCTCTTAATCCTTTGAATGCCAAAAATCACATACAGTTATGTGCTACATAACAATGTTTGGTCAGTGATGGACCCCATAAACTACTGTGATCCCATAAGATATAAGGGAGCTGAATTTCCTGTAAGAAATGGAAGGATATATGATTCAGGAGGATTTTTTACTTTGATGGGCACAATATTTGTGGAACCTGACAATAGATTCCCTCTCACTGAGAGCACCTCATTTAAAAAAAAAAAATATTTTACTCATTATTTTTTCAGAGAGAAGGGCAGGGAGAGAGGAAGAAAGGGGGAGAAGTACCAATGTATGGTTGCCTTTCACATGCCTTCAGCTGGAGACTTGGCTGTAGACCTGGCTTGCAACCCAGTTATATGCCCTGACTGAATAATTGAACCAGTGACCTTTGGGTTTGCAGGCCGGCTGCCAATCCACTGAGCCACATTCCTTTTAATTATTTTTAGAAAGGGGAAAGGAGAGAGGGAGAGAGACATCAATGTACAGTTGCCTTTTTCACCTGCCTCCAGCTACGGACTTGGCTGGAGACCTGGCTTGCAACCTGTTATGTGCTCTGGCTGGGGAATCAAACCAGCAACCTTTGGGTTCACAGGCCAACACCTATCCACTGTGCCACAAACCAGGGAGGAAGTTTGGTCAGTTTTGAGTGTACAGATTTCATCCTAATCAGTCACTGACCTGTTTCAGTACAGAAGTGCCTGTCCCCACTGTGCCCCATATTTAGAGCATGCTGCTACAGCTGTTAGAGATCCAGCTTGATGTCCTCAGTGTACATTACTGTAAATTGTTTGTTAAGGACCTAAGATCCTGTACAAGGACCAGGTCCACATGAATTACTTGAACAAGTATTAAGTGCCACTGCAACTTTAGTAAAAGCCTACTGGGATACTATGGAGTCAGCCTGTGCCTGTACTTTGGAAACATTTTCAGATGATAATGATGTAAAGCGTAGACAAGTTTTATTTCTTCCATTACTTCAATGCTAGGGAGATCCCTTTATTTCAGATAGGGTCAATAGAACCAAAAACAAATCCCCAAAGTCAAAATATTGAGTCCTTAGCTCTATATCCTCTCTGTTAAACACCCTTTTCTAAAAAGTTAATGAAATTTATTGTGGTAACATTGGTTAATAAGATTATATGGATTTTAAGTGCACACTTCGATGATACATGATTTGTACATTGCATTGTGTGCCTACCATACAAAGTCAAATCATCTTCTGTTACCACATATTTGGTCCCCTTTACCCTTTAGTACCCCTCACCTCCTTCCCTCTGGTAACCACCATACTGTTGTCAGTGGCTATGAGTTTCAGTTTTATATCCCACATATGAGTAAAATCATATGGTTCTTAGCTTTTTCTGACTGACTTATGTCACTTAACATAATATTCTCAAGGTCCATCCATGTTGTCACAAATGGCAGTATTCCATCTTTTCTTATGGTTGGGTATATTCCATTATATATATGTACCACATCTTCTTTTTTCTTTTTTAATTTTATTGTTGTTGTATTACATCCATCCCCTTTTTATTCCCCTCTGTCCCCCTCCCCACCCACCCATTCCCCTCAAAGTCAATCTCACCTGTTGTCCATTTGTACCACATCTTCTTTATCCAATCATCTATCAAAGGATACTTTTGTTGTCTCCATGTCTTGGCTATTGTAAATAATGTTGCAATGAACACACACACATGTGCATACACACACACACACACACACTCACACACACACATATATATATGTGTGTGTATATATATATATATCTGTAAATAACTGTTTTCAAACTTTTAAGGTAGATACCCATAAAAAGCATTGCTGGGTCATATTATAACTATATTCTTAATTTTTTGAGGGACTTCCATACTCAACACCCCATTTTTATGAATGCCACAAAGAATACCAACATGTAATAGCCAAAATCACATTGCTTTGGTAATCCCCTATGCTGTTTTATCTCTCTATTTTGATTTCTTATTTCTATTCATCCTCAGGCCTCACCTATCTCCTGTCTTCTCAATATTTCCAATCAATCTAGCCCATATTTGTGTTCACAGAGCAGAATTGACAGATATGATGTTTTGTTTTTGACCCCATCAGAAGGAAGCAGGACGAGGGTGTGTGAATCAGTGAGTATAAAGTATACAGTAATGCCCCCAGTTTCATATTCATTCACTACTCACTCACCCAGAGCAACTTCCAGTCCTGCAAGCTACATTCACTTTAAGTGCCTTATACAGGTTTTCCATTTTCATCTTTTATACTACATTTTTCTATGTCTGGATATGTTTAGATCCACAAATATATACCCTTGTTTTATAATTGCCTACAGGATTCACTGTGGTAACATGATGTATACATTTGTAGCCTAGGAGCAATAGGCAACATGACATAGCCTAGGTGCATAGTGGGCTGTACCTTCTAGGTTTGTGTAAGTGCACTCTATGATATTAACACAATGACAGAATTGCTTAATGGCACATTTTTCAGAATGTATCACCATCATTTAGTGATGGATGACTGTACTAATTTATCATCAAAAACTATTTTTCCATTATATAATTAATGTGTTTTATGAAGAAATGCTTTAATTCCATATTTTAAAAATCCTATTTCTTATTCTAATTTCATCTACTAATCTTAATCTATTGATAATTCTTGCCTGAAAATGTTATTACCAGCTATTTGCCTAATGGTGTTTTTCTTGTTACCATCATTTTTTAATTTACTAGTTAGAATCCTACTGTTAGAGATTTTTCTTCACTCCCATTTATACTTATTTACTAACTTATATACATATAGACTGCATTTGTTTTTGTTATTCTATATGTTATAATCCATTACTCTCACTATTTTCTTGCTCAGACTGTTCCAAATGTGTCCACTGGGAGCTCCTTCAAATTGGCTCCTATGTCCTTTCAGTGTGTCTCTTTTTCTTTTTCTTTTAATTTTATTGTTGTTATATTACATCCATCCCTTTTTTGCTCCCCTCTGTCCCCCTCCCCACCCACCCTTTCCCCCCAAAGTCAATCCCACCTGTTGTCCATGTCCATGGTTCCTTCAGTGTGTCTCTTTATTACTTTTGTTTTGTTTCATTATTTCAAAATGCTTACGTTAATTCATTTGTTTAAATAATTACTTTTTAAAGTAATATCAATTTCAATATTACCAAACACATACACAAATACATTTACACACATATATATTTAACACATATTTAAAGTACATACTGGATTTTGAAGAGTGAATACAAAAAATTTAAGATATGCCAATAGCTTATATAATTATTACATGTTAAGTGATAGTATTTTAGATATATTGTAACACATTAAGCATTTTTTTAACACTTATTTTACTCTGGAATGCTATTTTAATGAACTTCATCACAGAAATGGTGTATTGCAGAACTCACTTTTGTGAAAGCTGTCCTAGAGACAGTGCCAAACCTATTGTGAAAAATGAATTTTGTTTCTGAGTTAGATCCCACCCCCTCCAATAACACAACTCATCTTTAAGCTATTGGAATTACAACTTATTCTTTTTGGAGTTTTCCATCTTTATTTATTTATTTATTTTTGCCATGCATAGGTCTTAGTTCTTTCAATACCCTCTGTTTTTCCTTTACATCGGTTTTACAAGTTGCAGCCTTTGGAAATAATGGCAGTTGCAGTGCTCAGCTGGTCCACACAGAGTAGAAATTATGACATCTGCTAATTTAAGGTAAAAAATAAGAAACCCAAGAATTTAAATAATTTTGTAGAATATCATTCTAGCTATTTTTTGAACTTGTAGTTGACTTCTATGTGGTCATAAATTAATCACTGAGCTATTTAAGAATCTGTTGAGGTAGAGATTACATATATACACATTTCAATAATAAAGTTTAGCATTAATGCCTTTTCCCAAGCATCCCCAGTTTGGGGGCCTTCATAACTAGAAATATATATTTCCACTATCTATTTGAAAGGAATCTCATCTAATTTACATGCTAATATGAGAATATATATTGCCTATGTATATGAATCATATAGTTTAATAGTTAGTTGGTATGTTGAGAAATTAGTTGATCTTTAGGTTGGAAAAGATCCTGAGAATGAAGACCAATTTGGGATGGAAGTTGCAAAAAATATTTTTAATGATTTGTCAGTTGATAATCCAATTGGGTTCTTCAGTTTTGTTAAAAGCAAGTAATTAGAAATTATGTAATTTGCATGAAGATATTACTCAGCCATTAGTCATTCATTTTATCAACTTCATTAACATAATTTCAATTGTCTCTTTGTTTGGCACACCATAGGTTTTTCCATCCTGTGGTAATGCACTATAGTAAAATCATTGATGGCTAAGAAGTATGCTTTTCTTTGGTGAAATGGGAGAAGTAGCTTATGAAGTGGAAGAAGGGGCTTGTGAATGGGGAGCTCACGATTGCAGGTGTGGTCTCTGGCAGATAACTAGTGGGAAAGAACTCATCTGGAAGTTGAAATTCTAAAATTGATTATCTAAGAAATCTGTTTTCCTACAAACCCTTTGGATAGGTTTTCATGTATCACCAAGGATATATGTGTCATGGTTTATAATCTTTCTTTGATTTGCAACATGATATACTATTGGATTATATCCATTCGTCTTCTTTCTCTCAATAAAATAAGTCCTTGATGGAATAGATTCTGTGTTTATACCTCTTTTTCACCTTGTGTGATTTTGGGCATAAATAGGAGCTCAACATTTATCACATTAATCTAACCTAATCTAAATATATTCTTGAGGCTATTCTTTCTATAAAATGAGAACTGAGGTAAATATAAGCATAATGGAGGAGATAATGAAGGCAGTTTCTGGAGACACCAGGTTTGCAGAACAGGAGACCAACAAAAGCAGAAAATGAAAAATAGAGTGTAAGCAACTGAGGACATATTCTGAATCAGAATGATGGTCAACCATCAGCTTTCACAAGAACATCAATGCTAATTTTAGGTTCCTTATGCTTTTTTCCATGGACTTAGGTAAAAAGTTGGCTCAAAAATACTATCTAACTACCACTGATATATCAGGAGTCAATGACCATGTTTAATTTTTAAAATTAAACCTTTCCTGACTTAGTTTTATTTTTCTGAACAACTAGATTACTTATATGTCATAAAATTTAGAAGCTAATGATACACTATACAGTATTGTTTGAAATTGTCCTAAGGTTTTTTCTTGTTTCCCCAACTGGATTGAAGGCAGAGTTTTATTTTTGTGAGGATGGAATATTTTTATTTTTAATATATTTTTATAATTGTTTTATTACAGTTGTTCCAAATTTCCCCCATTGCTCTCCACTGACCTGCTACCCAGCCCCCTCTCCCACAGTCAGTCCCTACCCTGTTGTCCATGTCCGTGGGCCATTTATACTAGTTCCTTGATTAGATCTGAAGGTAGAATTTGTTTTATTGCATATGCTTAGAAATGCTGGCCCTAAACTATTAATAATGTGATTAAGGATGAGATAGATTAACACTTGCTCCTTTTTGTTTTGTATTGTCTTTAAGGTTCTTGAGGGATTGTTTATTTTATTACCAATTAAATGTAGAATATTTTATCATTTATAAGAGGAGTTCACATGCCCTGGTCCTTATGGCTCAACTGGTTGGAGCGTTATTCTCCAAACTGAAAGGTCATGATTTCGATGTCCAGTCAGGACACATGCCTAGGTTTTGGGTTCAGTCCCTGGTGGGGGTGCATACCAGAGGTAATCTATCAATGTTTCTCTCTCATATCAATTCTCTCTCTCTCTCTCTCTCTCTCTCTCTCTCTCTCCCCCCCCCACCTCCCCGTCTGTCTGTCTGTCTGCCTAAAATGAATAACTGTGTCCTTGGGTGAGGATTAAAAAAAAATAGGAGTTCACAGTTACCTTGATTGAATAGACATTTAGCAACTGTATATAACCACTAAACATAGACTTAAGTCCACTAGAGATTTGTCATTGTAGCTAAAGATATATTAAGTTATTGGTACCACTAAATTCTCATTGTTATAAAGACTTTGAATATAATAGCTAATAATCTTAAAACTATTTTCTTCCATTGTTTCCCCAAAATATAATAATTTCTATTTATTAGCAAGGAAACATCTTCCCACACTGTGTCTTCTTTCTTGTGACTGAGGCATGCCATGAAGTTACAGCAAGACAGATAAATGATTGAACTTTGAAGTCATGAAGAGTTTCTAGAACTTTAAGCATAAGCATTTTTTGAGAAACACTGTCTCTCTTTAGATCAGTATTTCTCAATATTGCATTTGAATTTTAATATTTTATTGATTATTTTTACTTTTGATTTTATGATAACCTTGATTTACTTGAGGCCAATCGACAATAAAGGAAACACAAAATAAAGACAATGGCTCTAAAAGGAATGAGAGTGGAAATACTTACCTACATGCTACCCTTGAAAATTGTTCTAGTTTGAAAATGCCCTGAGATCATCTGTCTCCCATAGGTCTAGAATCATGTGGCACAATATAGGCATTGGACAACTGTGTTTTGAATAATTAAATTTAAGTGCAATGACTGTGTGCTACTAAAATCCTTCATAGACTAGCCTATAAATTGATAACTCAAGTTATTCTTGAAAGAAAAAAATGATCATGCTAACTAATGAAACACAATTGAGTGAACAAAACAGATTAAAAATATACTATTAGTAAAGTTCTCTGTGCATTTATTTATATGTATGAATACATATATGCATCTGTGACTTTATGTGCTTCAAATTGTCAGGCTACAGCTTTAGATGTATTAAACTAGTCATATTCTGCTATGACTAAATAGAGGTCAAATACAAAAACTGAATGTTGGTGTTCACTGGAACTAATTAGTTACTTGTTATTACTTAAGAAAGCCTTGCTTTTTAATAGATGAATACAGTTTTATACTTTAGGAAAAAATGTATCCTTCACAAAATTCCAGAGAATTTCTTAGTAATGTGTTATCATGGTCACCCATGCCCCTTTCTTTCACTAAACTTTCAGTCTTACTCAAATTGTACCTACTGTAGATGTTCTATACTCTCAATGCTGAGTTCACCTAAATATAAAATTTAGCAAATTTTTTCTAATTTAATTTTATTGTTGTTATATAACATTCATCCCTTTTTTGCACCGCTCTGTTTTCTTCCCTACCCACCCATTCCCCAATGAATTCAATACCACCTGTTGTCCATGTCCATGGTTCCTCCATACTAGGTTCTTGTCTAAACTGCTCCCTTTCCTTGCCTCTTCCTCCCCCCATCCCCTTTCCCCCTGCCCAGTGAAGGTCTATTCACTGTATTCATATATCTGGTTCTGTTCTGCTTGTTAGATGTGTTCATTATTGTCTTGTAATAGGTGAGATCATATAGTATTTGTCCTTCACTGATTAACTTATTTCACTAAGCATAATGCTTTCTAGTTCCATCCATGTTGTTGCAAAGGTTAGGAGTTTCTTCTTTCTTTCTGCTGTGTAGTACTCCATTGTGTAAATGAACCAAGTTTTCTGATCCAATCACCCACTGATGGGCACTTAGGCTGTTTCCAGCACTTGGCTATAGTAAATAGTGCTGCTGTGAACATAGGGGTACATACGTTCTTCTGAATTGCTTTTTCAGGGTTCTTCGGGTATAGTCCTAGTAGTGGAATTGCTGGATCAAAAGGCAGTTCCATATTTAGTTTTTTAAGGAAACTCCATACTGTTTTCCATAGGGGCTGCATAAGCCTGCATTCTGACCAGCAGTTCACCAGGGTTCCCTTTTCTCCACATCATTGCCAACACTTGTTGATGTTGATTTGTTGATGATTGCCATTCTGACAGGTGTGAGGTGGTATCTTATTGTGGTTTTAATTTGCATCTCTCTGATGGCTAGTGATGTTGAGCATTCTTTCATATGCCTCTGGGCCCTTTGTATGTCTTCCTCAGAGTTGTCTATGCAGTTCTTTTGCCCATTTTTTAATTGGGCTGTCTGTCCCCATGGTGTTGAGTCACATTAGTTCTTTATATATTTTGGAGATCAAACCCTTGTCTGAGGTATCATGGGCAATTATGTTTTCCCATACAGTTGGTTCCCTTTGAATTTTGCTGATATTTTCTTTAGCTGAACAGAAACTTTTCAATTTGATATAGTCCCATTTGTTGATTCGTTCTTTTATTTCCTTTGCCCTTGGTGAAGTATCAGTAAACATATTTTTGCGTAGGATATCCAAAAGTTTTCTGCCTATATTTTTCTCCAGGACCTTTATAGTGGCCCTGCTTATGTTTAAATCCTTTATCCATCTTGAGTTTATTCTGGTGTTTGGTGGTCTAGTTTTATCTTTTTTGCATGTTGCTGTTCAGTTCTCCCAACACCACTTACTGAAGAGACTGCTTTTACTTCATTTTATGTTCCTTCCCCCTTTGTCAAATATTAGTTGACCATAGAGTCCTGGGTTAATTTCTGGGCTCTCTATTCTGTTCCATTGAACTATATGTCTATTCTTATGCCAGTACCAGGCTGTTTTGATGACAGTAGCCTTGTAGTATAGTTTGAAGTCTGGTATTGTGATTCCTCCTACCTTGTTCTTCTTTCTCAAGATTGCTGTGGCTATTCATGGGCATTTTTGGCTTCATAGAAATTTTTGAAGTGTTTTCTCTATTCCTGTGAAGTCTGTCATTGGTATTTTAATTGGAATTGTATTGAATATGTAGATTGGTTTGAGTAGTATGGACATTTTAATGATGTTCATTCTTTCCATCCATGCACATGGTATATGCTTTCATTTATTTATATCTTCCTTAATTTCTTTCTGAAATGTTCTGTGGTTTTCTGAGTACAGACCTTTTACCTCCTTGGTTAGGTTGATTCCTAGGTACTTTATTTTTCTTGTTGCTATGGTAAAAGGGATTTGTTTCCTAGCTTTTATCTCTGATGTTTCATTATTGGTATACAAAAATGCTTTTGATTTCTGAATATTGACTTTACATCCAGCTATTTTGTTAAATTTATTTATTAGGTTGGGTACATTTTTGGTGGAGCCTGTCGAGTTTTGTATGTACACTATCATGTCATCTGTGGATAATGACATTTTTTACTTCCTCTTCTCCAATTTGGATACCTTTGATTCCTTTTTCTTCTCTGATAACTATGGCTAGAAATTCCAAAATGATGTTGAACAGAAGTGGAGAAAGTGGACAGCCTTGTCTTGTTCCTGATTTTAGGGGGATAGCATTTAGTTTTTGCCTATTGAGTATGATGCTGGCTTCAGGTTTCTCATATATGACCTTTATGATGTTGAGGTATGCACCCTCTATTCGCATTTTGCTGTGTGTTTTTACCATAAATGGGTGCTGTACTTTATCAAATGCTTTTTCAGCATCTATTGATATGATCATATGGCTTTTGTCTTTCATTTTGCTGGTGTGGTGTATTCCATTTACCGATTTGCAAATGTTGTACCATCCTTGCATCCCTAAGGTGAATCCCACTTGATCATGGTGTATTCTCTTTTTAATGTATTGATGAATCTGGTTGGGCAATATTTTGTTGAGAATCTTAGCATCTATGTTCTTCAGAGATATTGGCCTATAGTTTTCTTTCTTAGTTGTGTCTTGACCTGGTTTTGGGATTAAAATAATATTGGCTTCATAGAAAGAGTTTGGGTGTCTTCCCTTTTCTTGGAATTTTTAGAATAGGTTGAGAATGTTTGGAGTTACTTCTTCTGAAATTTTGGTGGAATTCACCTGTGTATCCATCTGGTCCAGGGCTCTTGTGCTTTCGAAGATTTTTGATTACTTCTTCAGTTTCACTTGTTATTGGTTGGTCCATTCAGGCTTTCTGCTTCTTCTGGATTCAGTTTTAGTAGATTATACATTTCCAGAATTGTGTCCATTTCACCCAGGTTGTCATATTTCTTGTCATAGAGTTGTTCGTAGTAATTTCTTACAATCTTTTGTATTTCTGAAGTATCAGTTGTGATTTCTCCTCTATCATTTCTGATTCTGTTTATTTGGTTTCTCTCTTTCTCTTTCTTGATGAGTCTGGTTAAAGGCTTGTCAATTTTGTTTATTGTTTCAATGACTTACTGATTCCTGAATTGTAGTTCGAGTCTCTTAGATATTTAATTCTGCTCTGATCTTGATGATTTCCTTCCTTCTACTTTCTCTGGGCTTTGTTTCTTGTTGCTCCTGTAGTTCTTGCAGGGTTATGGTTAGGTTGTTTGTATAAGCTCTTTCTGACCTTTTTAGGTAAGCCTGTATTGCTATGAATTTCCCTCTGAGGACTGCCTTTGCTGTGTCCCATAGGTTTTGGGCTATTGTATATTCATTGTCCCTTGTTTCCAGAAACTTTTTGATTTCATCCTTGACCTCATTGATTACCCATTTCTTACTTAAAAGCATGTTATTCAGTCTCCATGAGTTAGTGTTTTTTGTTTTTTTACCTTGAGTTTGGTTTCTGTTTCAATCCATTGTGATCTGAGAAGATGCTTGGTATGATTTCAGTTTTCCTGTATGTGTGGAGGCTTGTCCAGTGATGTACCATGTGGTCTATCTTGGAGAATGTTCTATGTGCATTTGAAAAGAATGTTTATTTTGCTTCTTTGTGGTAAAAGACTCTATATATCAGTTAGGTCCATTTCCTCTAGAGTGTTGTTCAATTCACAATATCCTTGGTGTTTGTTTGTTTGTTTTTTTTTTTGTTTGTTTGTTTATTTGGAAGATCTGTCTGTTGTTGATAATGGGATATTAATATCCCTTTCTATTCATGTGTTGCTGTGTATATCCTTCCTAAAGTCCTCTCAGATTTTTCCTTATATATTTCAGAGCTCTAATGTTGGGTTCCTATATGTTTAACAGAGTTATTTATTCTTGATGGATTGTTTCCTTAAGTATTATGAGCTGCCTTTCTTGTCTCTTTTTATGGCCTTCACAGTAGAATCTAATTTGTCTAACATAAGTATTGCTACTCCAGCCTTTTGTTCACGTCTATATGCTTGATATATATTTTCCCATCACTTCTCTTTCAATCTGTGCAGATCCTTTATTCTTTGGTGGGTTTCTTAAAGATAGCACATATGTGGGTGATATTTTCTTATCCATTCAACTACCCTAAGTCTTTTGATTGGCACATTTAATCCATTTACATTAAAGGTCATTGATACTTATTTACTGCCATTTCCCCCTTTGCACCTGTGTTCCTCTCTGTCTCTATTTTTTCATTTTTTAAAAGCAGACCCTTTAGCACTTCTTGCAATGTTGGTTTGGTGGAGATGTATTCTTTTAGTCTTCCTTTGTCTGGGAAACTTTCTTCTTCCATTTTGAATAAGAGCCTTTCTGGGTAGAGTATTCTTGGTTGCAGGCCTTTGTTTCCCATGACTTGGAATATTTTTTGCCATTCCTTTCTGGCTTGTATTGTTTCTGTTGAATAATTATTTGAAAACCTTATTGGAATCCCCTTATATGTTATTTGCTGTTTCTCTCTTGATGCTTTAAAGATTCTCTCTTTATATTTGAAGTTTGCCATTTTAATCATAATGTGTTTTGAAGTGCGTCTGTTTGGGTTCATCCTCATTGGAACCCTCTGTGCTTCCTGAACTTGAGTAATGTTTTCACTACTCATGTTAGGGAAGTTTTCTCTCATTACTTTTTTTGAACAGGTTTTCCATTCCTTGTTTCTCTTCTCCTCTGGTATCCCTATGATATGGATATTATTGCATTTCATGTTGTCCTGCATCTCTCTTAAAACCTTTTCATTCTTGTTCAGCCTTTTTTCATTCTGTTGTATGTCTTGAAATATTTTTCTATGGTTGTCCTCCAGCTCACTGATTTGATACTCTGCTTCCTCTAGCCTGCTGTTGATTCCTTCTACTGTATTCTTCAATTCAGAAATTGTATTCTTCATTTCCTCCTGGCTCCTACTGATAGTTTCTGTGTCTGTTTTAATTCTGGTGTAGTTCTCAGTAAGTTCCTTGTAGCTTCTCTGGAGTTCTTCATACTTACCCTGGCATTGATTGTAGTTTTCTTTGAGTTGGCTGAGCTCATTAAGCTTCTCTGTCATCATTATTTTTAATTCCATATCTGATAGTTTGCTTGCCTCTGTTTCATTTAGTGATCTTCCTGGGGATTCCTCCTTTCCTTTTGGTGATGGACTGTTTCTTTTTCTTCCCATTTATTGGTTTTGTTGTAATCCAATCAGACTGTGATCAGCCACCAGGCTGATGGACTACTGGATTAGGGAACAAGTTCCAATTGTAATCCATTCAATCTGTGTTCAGCCAACAGGCTCAGGAACCACTGGGCTAGACGGCAAGATTCAACTGTAATTCAATGAATCTGTGATTAGTCACCAGGCTCAGGTTGTGCTGGGCTCAACTAAAGGATTCTATTGTAATCCAATGAATCTGTGATAAGCTGCCAGGCTAAGGGTCCACTGGGCTAGACTGAAAGATTCAATTGTAATCCAATGAGTTTGTGATCAGCTGCCAGGCCCTGGGGCAACTGGGTGGGACAAAGCATCTCAGTTTTGAACCAATGAATCCATGATCAGCCACCAGTCTCATTTACTACTGTGTTGGGCTGGTTGATCCAGGTTTAAGTCAGAGAGTTTGTAATCATCTGCTGGACCCAGGGGCTGTTGTGCAAGAGATATCTCTTTAGGTGTTGACTATTGTATCTGTGCTCAGACAGGGAAGGGAGGGAGAGATTTATTTAGATCTAAGTAAAAGAATTGTGATCAGGCCCAGGCTTGGGCACAGCTGGGGTGTAGTGGATTGCTTCCAGTGGGCAGGGCTATGAGGACCCTCATACAGAAGCTGCTTGCCTCAGCACAGTCCACCCGGGATGTGGGCGATGAGTCAGCACTGGGATCCCCACAGCCACCTCCCCACTTCTCTCCTCCAACTCACCACAGCACACTCTCCCCCTGCGTCTTCAGTCCTCTCTGCCCTTCCTCTGCTGGAGCCCAGGGTAGATGCCTGCCAATGTATTTTTGTTGTGGTCACCCTAGTAGTCCTCTTTCTCCAGTGCTCTTTTTAGGCCAGTAAACTCCACGGCTTTCCACCCTCCTTAGCTGGATGCTGCTCTGCCCTCCTCTGTGTTGCTATATCTGGGATAACCAGCTGGAGGGCCAGAACCCACCCTTGTCAGGTAGGGCCCCCAGCTCCATTTCTTCAGCTACTGCCTCCTGTGGGAGCCCAGCCAGCCCTCTCATGTTTCCGTGATTTCTACCAGTCACATTGTGATGAAGTGTCTTCTTCTGTTCTGTCCCTGGTTATCAGACTTCTTTGCAGCTGGTGTTCTGTTGGTAATCCCAAGTGACTTCTCCAAAAAAGTAGTTCCAGATGTGACCTGGGAGATTGGTGTAGTTCCACTTACTCCTCTGCCATCTTGCCAGAACCCTGTTTACAACTCATTAACTTTCTTTAAGCAAGCCTTAGAGTCCAGTCTTGACAGGACTGGTGTTGGTGCCCTTTCACTGTGAGAGCAATTGCACTATATGAGACCTGTCCCGAAAATATGAAGCCAATGTCGGTATCGTTAAAAGTTTGTGCAAGTGATACTTTCAGGACACACCTCATACAATCCCCTATTTTCTATTTTATTTGTAAAAGGTATTCAGAAAAAATGTAGAATAGGGTATGTGGGTTCATTTACTACTAGCTATCTTTTAAAATGGTTAAGAAACCTTTTTACTGTTTACTTCCTAATACTTCTACCTTTGTTTCCTTAAGATTTCAGTTTCTTGATTCATCTTCTTTTTCTCTAATTGGTCTTTTTTCATAATCCTGAGACTTTCCTCTCCAGCTTCTTGAGGGTAACTGTATGTTCAATTCTGTATTTTCATTTCTTCAAAAAGTTCACCCAGTTTCATAATGGCAAGTGTCATGTGAATGGATTATAGATTCATTTTATCTTGGCCACTATCAATATGTCTTCCATTTATTCTAAATTCTGTTTTACTATTTATCATTCTTCCAGCTTTCATGAAACTATTGCAGATAGTGTAGATTGTTCTTTTTTGAAAATTATCTAGTTTTTGAGGAAGTTCTATCCCTTCCTTATTATATGTTCTACTACTACCTTTCTAATTGAGGACCTACCACCTATCTTGATTATTATAAAAATATTCTAACTGGTTTCTCAGATGAACTCCCTTCACTATTCTAGTAAATCCCTAATTTTCTGAAGACACCATTTTGCTTATAAATCTAGGCTTTTTTTCTCCTCAGGAATCATACCTGCAAAGTATAGAGGTACTTTTAGTTAGGAGCTAAACGTTCAATTGGGATATTTTACGATGGCTCTCTTTGTACCAGGTGGATAGGCCTCTTCCATATATAAGCAATTGAGAATAAACACTAGTATAATTTTCTACTTGACCATTTTTTTTCCAGAAAATGGGCTCTCAAGGTATTAAGTATAAATATTAAACTTTTGAAGAAACAAAGTTTTAGATACAAATTATGTGTCTTCCTCAATGTTTCAACTCTTCACCCTGTCCCTCCTTCTAAACATTGTTAAATTCCATGTTGTCTTATTTCTCTAGTCCAAGTAGAAAAAAGCCATTCAAACATTACAACAGTTATAAATATGTGTTTTTGACATATATATATATATATATATATACATATATATATGTATGTATATCTTATTTTTGCACTTACAAGCTTCATGCTGGTTGGTGGGGTGACTTTGGAAAGGTTTCTAACTTTGTCATGTAATTTTTAAAGGAAGAATGATGTATTTAATAAAGGTAATTTCCATTAATGACTAATAACCAAACATCAGTGCTTTAACATATGAAAATGATTTCTCATTTATTAAGAGTTGAGTGCAGAAGTTCTAGTTTGGTTAGGTCTCATTGGTGACTCTCCATCAGTGGTGACTCAGTATCTTAGTCAGTTTGGGAAGCTGTAATATGTTTATTCTTTGTGTTCTCTAGCCACTGGAATTTCTGGTCAGTTAGCTTTGTTATCAACAAATGTTCAACAAATATTTTCTTGGATTCATGCAACTGATGTCACTATTCTTTGGAGGAGCTCAGTGTTATGATGACTTATATTCTTTTTTTAAAGATTTTATTTCATTATTTTTAGAAAGAGGGGAAGGGAGAGAGGTAAAGAGGGAGAGAGACATCAATGTATGGTTGCTTTTCACCTGCCTCCAGCCACAGACCTGACTGGAGACCTGCTTTGCAACCTTGTTATGTGCCCTGGCTGGGGAATCAAACCTGCAACCTTTGGGTTCCCAGGCCGGTGCCTTGTCCACTGTGCTACCAGCCAGGGCATGATGTCTTATATTCTTAGCTAGGCAGTTTACTTCATTGCCTTAGAGTCTTTACTAAGTAGACTATGTGTAGAGCCTCAAAGTTAGCCAGAGGTGAGAGCTTACAGATTTTTATGTCTTTATTGACATTAGCACAGTTCTACAAAGGTACATGGCCTTTTTGATTCCCAAGAATAAGTCCCCTCTTGACATCTCATTCCCCAGTATTTTCTTTTAAGCTTTTTGGTTAACCCATTTTTTATATCAATTCTCATCCTCTGCCTCAGGCTGATCTGATATTAAACCATTGCTACTGATTATCTTTGACAAATGTTCCTGGGGGAAAATTATTCACACTGGGAAAGCATTGATTCAGGTTATAAAAACAGGGGCACTGTGAATGAGGTCTTCTAGGAAACTACCAGACTAGTTAAATTATGATAGTTCCCTGGAAATGGAGCTTTGAAGGAACTCAAAGCCTGTTCTTATTCCATTGGCTTCCAGTACTCTGGTTTTCATACTGATTGCACATTTAAAAAAATTTTACTTTCAAGGGTAACACTCACTTGGGGAAAAGTGATAGTAATAAAATAAGTAAAAATGAGAACAGTCTTCCTGTTCTTACTGAGATTCAGATTTTTCTAAGGTAAATTCTCCACAATTGCTGCAAGACTTGGTTTAATTTCCATAATTCTGAACAAATTTATTCTGACAGTTATTACAATGGTAATTTTTTTAAGTTGAAGATTTTTCTGAGGTCCTTACTCTCCTATTCTCATTGATACTCTAATGACACATTGATACACATCAGAGAATCAATAAGAATAGCAGAGTTCATATATATATATATATATATATATATATATATATATAAACATATTATTATATATTTTATGACCTACATACACACACAAGAAAGTTTTCTTATTCTATCCATTTTATCATTTTGCACATGCTTTAGAATGTGGCCACCTCACTTTTGGAATTACAGTTCTATAAGGAATAGGTGAAATGTATAGGTTAAATTTACAGGGAGGAAACTCTTGGCCCACCAGAAAGAAAAAATGTCAAATAATTAAAATTGTATCAAAGATAGAACAGGTCACTTTGCTAAACAACAATCATTCTAGATCATCTTTCAAGAGTACCACAAATAATATCCTTCCTTGTCAGTGATAAAGCTTTAGATTAACTGAATTCCAACAAAAATATATAACCCTAGTAAACATTTATATATCCAATATAGGGACATCTAATTATGTAAATCAGATATTGATGAACATAAAAGGAGATATGGACAGAAATACAGTTATAGTAGGACATTTTAATACTTCATTGATTTTAATGTATGTACAGATCTTCCAGACAGAAAATCAACAAGGAGACAGTGGCCTTAAATGACACACTAGATCAAATAGATTTAATTGAAATCTTAAGAGAATTTCACCCTAAAACAGTAGTGTATACATCCTTTTCAAGTGCACATGGAAGGTTTACTAGGATAGACCACATGTTAGGACACAAATCAAGTCTCAGTAAGTTTAAGAACTTTGAAATCATGAAGTATCTTCTCTGACCACAACACTATGACACTAGAGATCAATCACAAGAAGAACACTTAAAAATACATAAAAACGTAGAAGCTAAATAGCATTATTAAACAATGAATGGGTCAACAATGAGATCAAGGAAGAAATCAAAATATACCTTAAAATACATAAAAGTGAGAACACCATAATCCTAAAATCTGTGGGAAACAAAATCTATAGAAGAATATACCATGATTATGGATAGAAAGAATTAACATTATTGAAATCTCTATACCACCCAAAGCAATCTATATAGTCTACACAATTCCTTATCAGGATTCCAATGATGTATTTCACAGAACTAGAACAAATATTGAAAAATTGATATGGAACCACAAAAGGCCCCACATAGCAACAACAATCCTGAGAAAGAACAAAGGTTGGAGGAATCATGCTACCTATTATCAAGCTATAATCTTGTTCATAGTAATCAAATCAGTGTAGTATTGGCATAAAAAGAGGAGAAACATAGATCAATGGAACAGAATAAAGAGCCCACAAATAAACACACACCTTTATCATCAATTAATATTTGGCAGAGGAAGCAAGCACATACAATGAGATAAAGATAATTTATACAGTAAATGGTGTTGGGAAAATTGGACAGATACATGCAGAAAAATGAAATTACCATCTTCTTAGACCACACACAGGAATACATTCAGGGGGAATGGGTGGGTGGGGAGGAGGACAAAGGGGAGCAAAAAGGGGATGGATGTAATACAACAATAATAAAATTTAAAAAAAAGAAAGCATTCAAAATGGATTAAAGACTTAAATGTTAGACCTGAAATCATAAAAATCCTAGAAGAAAATAAGCAGCAAAATCTTGGATATTGCTAGCAGCAATATTTTATTGGATATATTTTCCCAGGCAAGGGAAATAAAAGAAGACATAAACAAATGGGGCTACATCAAACTAAAACATTTGTGTACAGCAAAGGATAACATCAACAAAACAAAAAGACAACATATTCCATGATGGAACATATTTGCCAACACATTTGAAAAGGGGTTCATATCCAAAATTTATAAAGAACTTATAAAACTCAACACTAAAAAAAGAGATCCAATTTAAAAATGGGCAAAGGACCTGAACAGACATTCCTCCAAAGAGGGCATACAGGTGTCCAGTAGACATATGAAAAGATGCCTAATTATCAGAGAAATGAAAATTAAAATCACAATCAGACATCATCTCATGTCTGTCAGAATGATTATCATCAATAAATCCACAAACAACAAGTGCTGGTGAGGATGTAGAGAAAAGGGAACCATTTTTGTGGGAATGTAGACTGGTGCAACCATTGTAGAAACCAATATGGAAAATACCTCAAAAAACTTTAAATGAATCTACATTTTGACTTTGTGATCCTACTTCTGAGAATATATCTGAAGAAACCCACAACACAACTTTTAAAGAATGTAAGCACCCTTATAGTCATTGTAGCATTACTTACTGTCTCCAAGACATGGAAGCAACTCAAGTCCATGAGTAGATGAGTGAATAATACAATGTTGGGACATTTACACGATAACATACTACTTGGCTGTAGAAAGAGGAAAAATTTATCCTATGCAATAGCATGGATTCACCTGGAGAATATTATGCTAAATGATATAAGCCAGTCAGAGAAAGGCAAATACATATGATTTCACTTATATGTAGAGTCTAATGAACAAACTGAACTAACAAGCAAAAAAGAGGCAGACTCATAGACGGAGAATAGGCTGACAGTTATTGGGGGTGGTTTATGGGGTAGAAGGATCAAGGCAAAAGGAGAAAAAACTTATAGGCATGGACAACAGGGGTCCAGGGAGTCTAAGGGTGTTAAATGGTAATGGAAAATACAATAAAAAAGAAAAAATAAAATATCATAATGTATGAAAAATGAGACTAATAGTAAAATATATTACCAAGAAATATTCTACTTGAAAACATAAAAGGAGCTTAGATTAACTCAATGCCATTTTTTTCTGCTTCTAACCTTTATATTAAAAATGAGCTATTTAGTGTTTTAATGATCAACCTTTCTCAGGGTTGTATATTATCCTGGTAATTATTGTAATAGATAAAGAAATTGCTATAAAACATGTTCAATTTTGTGAATACTCAATCACTGCAATAAAAATAGAAAATATCATAAAAGTAAATGTGGTGTTCTGACATTTTTGATAATGAGAAAATGAAATGGTATAGCAATTTCATTTTCTTTGAATTTAACCCCTGAGTTTTGCTGTTTCCTGGGTTTCTGCTATGTTCCTCATTACTGCTTTGGTGTTTATGTGATAATTCTGCTAGTGTCTTTCTAGGACAGTTTCAGTTGCATCATTACTTTTGTATGATGGCTCTCAGAAGAATCTTTCTTTATCATTAAGAGGATAGAAGTCAATAACTCTGTCAAGATTAAATCCAGCTTGTAAACCAGAAGGCAGTTGGCATTTTGCAATAGACAAGAATATTTGCCTCTGCCTTTGTAAACTAATTATGCCAAATCTCAGGTTGACCTTTTTACTTACATGACTACACTGTCTAGGCTCATATATTGCTCAAAGTTTTCCTTGCCTTTTTAATGTGTACATGAAGCATATGTATGTAGAAGTTTATTCAACATACAACTGGAGGTTTGTGGTTGTGTGCCCCAGAGTAGGAAAAATGCAAAATGGTTTGCTGATAGCACTTGAAAATTTTAAGTTCATGTAATTTACTTTCAGACAAACCTATGTTTAATGAAAATAGTGAGAAATAGTGAATATTGCTCACTCCCTTCTGAAAAGAAGACATGACATAGAACTACTGATATATTTTATATCCACTCACATGAGAAGCCACAGAAAACTGGCAGAAAGAAATAGATTGAAAGTTGAATTATTCTAATTACTAAGATATCAACTTTGCTTATCATTTGGTTGGGTTCCTCTAGGCCACAGGTGGCAAACACAAGGCCCAGGGGCCAAATCTGACCCTCCACCTTATTTTATCTGACCCAGTACATTCTGCAGGCACCTTGTTTCACTTAACTGTTAAGGAGTACTTACATTTATACAGTCCTAAAATTACATTTGGCCCTTTGAAGGTAACCATGAGGCTGATGTGGCCCTCAGTGAAAATGAGTTTGACACCCCTGCTTTTGGCACTTACCAGTGCTTCATAATCCTCTTGGTAAAAAGGAGCTATTATACAAATGAAAAAAGCTAAAATGGTAAATAGGTAGTGGTACAAAAGCAGACCTGCAAGATGAGAACAACAACAACAAATTTCTGTTAAAACCTGAAAAGAAGGGGTGATACTACTTTTGAAACTACTTTCTTTTTTAAATACTTGAAGAAATTTTCTCATAAAAATTAAAATGCATAAAAACAGTAAAACACTCTAAGTCCCATGGCCCCCAAGTCTCCTCAATTCCTGTTTTTGTATAATTCCTGAATATATGTTTCATGAGTTTGTATGTATGTATAGTCATTTGTATACACCACACACTCCTGGTTATTCTGTAGCTTATTTTATTTATCTGATATTTCAGTTTACTCATAAGATCTGGTTCATTTATTACAACTACTGCTGAGTATTCACACTTCTATTGGGGCACATCTGGTTTCAAAATTTGCTGTTGTGGATATAGTTATGTATTTCTCAGCAGGCTTTTTTCTTTAATCTTTTATTCAAACCAATAAACTTTGTTATTTAACAGACATCTTTTTTTTTAATTTTAAAAAGATTTTATTTCATTATTTTTAGAAAGAGAGGAAGGGAGAGAGGTAGAAAGGGAGAGAGACATCAATGTATGGTTGCATTTCACCTGCAACAGACCTGAATGGAGACCTGGTTTGCAATCTGGCTATGTGCCCTGGCTGGGGAATCGAACCTGCGACCTTTGGGTTCGCAGGCCGGTGCCTTATTAACAGACATCTTTAATCAATTACTTTTTGTTATAATCTGTAATATACTTATGGATATTTGTAACATATTTCATCCTTTTTCTTTTATACAGGTGTATACGCACAGTTTATTCCATACACCATGATGTGATGGACACTTTCTTTCACTGAAATAAGTGTCATGACCAACACACACAATTAACATTCTGAGAATTATCTGTGTACATATGCCATCAGATAGTGTATTCCATATACACCACTGTGATGGACACATTCATTCACTGAAATTGCATCACCTTTTTGCAACAAGTAACTAGCATTCTTAGAAACATATTTTATACTTATTTTTATATACTGTAATATATGCACTGCAGGGCAGTAAAATTCATTCATTAAAATAATACTACCTGAATATAATGAAATTCTTCTATTTTTTGTTTTTATTTAATTTATTGGGGATGACATAAATTAATAAAATTATATAGGTTTCAAGAATGCAATTCTGTAATACATCATCTGTATATTGTATTGTGTGTTCATGACCCTAAGTCAAGTTTTCTTCCATCACCATGTAGTTTTCTTTTCCCTCTTCTACCTTCCCCCATCTCCCATTCTGACTGTCAATCACCATGCTATTGTCTGTATCTATGATTGTTTTCTTTGCTAAATCACTTTACCAGCTCCTCATTCCATTCTCCTCTGACAGCTGTTAGACTATTCTCTATATCTGAGTCTTTTCTATTTTATTTCTATTTTATTTGTTAGCTTATTTTATTAGGTTCCACATATAAGTGAAATCATATTGTACTTGTCTTTCTCTGACTGGCTTATTTCACTTAGCATAATACTTTCCAGGTCCATCTATGCTGTTTCAAAAGGTACAGGTTCCTTCATTTTTATGGCCAAGTAATATTCCATTATGTAAATGTGCCACAGCTTTTATATAAGCTCACCTACTGATGCAGACATGGGCTGTTTCCAAGCCTTGGCTATTGTAAATAATGCTGCAATAAACATAGGGGTGCATGTATTCTTTTGAGTTAGTGTTTTGGGTTTAATTGGGTATATTCACAGAAGTGAAATCACTGTTTCATAACAGAGTTTCCTTTTTAATTTAAAAAATATATATTTTATTGATTATGATATTATAGTTGTCCCATTTCCCCCCCCTTTTGTCCTCCCCCACCTGGTACCTCTCATTCCCTCTGGCAATGCCCCCTTTAGTTCATGTCCATGTGTCATACATATAAGCTCTTTGGCTTCTCCATTTTCTTCACTATTCTTAATATCCCTGTCTATTCTGTAACTACCAATGTGTGCTTTTTTCTTTCACATCCAGAAAATTCATCATTTAATTACTGCCAACTGTCAGCATTTAAAATTTTTTTGATGAAACTCCATGCTATTTCCCATAATGGCTGCACCAATCTGTATTCCCACCAACATTGCCTGAGAGTTCTATTTTCTCTACATTCTCACTAACACTTGTTGTTTGTTAATTTATTGATGATAGTCATTCTGAATGTTTGAGGTAATATCTCATTGTAGTTTAGCATTTCTTTGATGATTAGTGACATTCAGTGTATTTTCATATGTCTAGTGGTCATCTGTATGACCTCTTTGGAGAAGTGTCTATTCAGGTTCTATGTCAACTTTTTAATTGGTTTGTTTGATTTTTTGGTGTTGAGTTGTATAAGTCCTTTATACATTTTTTTAGATATTAACCATATGTAAAAAAATCTGATACATCTTTATCACATCTGATATAACTTTATCAGATGTATAATTGGCAACTAAATTCTCTAATTCTGTGTGTTGTCTTTTCATTCTGGTTTCCCTTACAGTGCAAATATTTTAGTTTGACATAGTCAATTTGTTTATTTTTTTCTTTTGTTTCCCTTGCCTGAGGAGCTATATCAGAAAAATATTGCTACAAGAAATGTCTGAAATTTTACTGCCTACATTTCCTCCTAGGATTTTTAAGGTTTAGAGTCTTACATTTAAGTCTTTAATCCATTTTGAGTTTATTTTTATGTATGATGTAAGAAGGTAGTCTAGTTTCTTTTTTTTTGTGTATGTGCATATTGGTCCAGTTTTCCCCAATATCATTTATTGACTGTCTCTACCCCCTTGTATGTTCTTGTCTCCATTGTCAAATATTAATTGACAATAAATTGTAGGATTATTTCTGGACTCTGTATTTCGTTTCATTCAACTATGTCCATTTTATGCCAGCACCATGCTGTTTTTATTACTATGGCCTTATAGTATAGTTTAATATCAGGTAGCATGATTCCTCCTACTTTCTTTCTCAAGAAAGTAGCATGTTCTTTCTCAAGATTGCTGAAGCTGTTTGGGATCTTTTTTAGTTCTATATAAATTTTTGGAATATTTGTTCTAGTTCTATGAAATATGCCATTGGTATTTTAATAGGAACTGCATAGATTCCCTTGATTACTTTTGGTTGTATGAATAGTTTAATGATATTAATTTTTCCTATTCATGAACACAGTTTGTGTTTCCACCTACTTATATCTTCAATTTCATTTTTCTGTGTCTTATAATTTTTCAAGTATAAGTATTTTAAATCTTTACTTAAACTTATACATAGGTATTGTATATTGATTTTTGATACAGTTGTAAATAAAATTATTTTTGAAGTTTGTTTTTCTGGTAGCTCATTATTGGTGTATTAACATGCAACAGATTCCTGGATATTTATTTTGTATCTTGCTACTTTTCTGAGTTCATTTATTGGTTCTAGTAGTTTTTTGGCAAGATGTTTAGGCTTCTCTATATACAAGGTCATGTTATCTGCAAATAATGACAACTTGACTACTTCTTTTAAAGGTACCTGAATTTTAAATAATTTTTATTATTTACTTAGTTTTAGAGAGGAGGGGAGGGAGGAATAGAAGGAGAGAAACATTGAAGTGAGAGGGAAACATCTGTTGGTTGCCTCTTACACAGTGCATGGCCTGGGGATTGAACCAAGAGCTGAGGCATGCACCCTGACCAGGAATCAAATTGGCAACCTTTCTCTTTGCAGGATGACACCCAGCCTATTGAGACATACTGGTCAGGGCCACAGTTTTACTTCTTTTCCAATCTGGATACATTTTCCTACTTACTGTCTGATTGCTCTGGGTAGGTCTTTCAGTACTATGTTGAATAAGAGTGGTGAAAGTGGACAACCCAATTTTGCTTCTTAGGGGAAATACCTTTTAATTTTTGTCCATTGAATATGATATTATCCATTGGTTTGTCATGTGGAGCCTTTATTATATTGAAGTATGTTCCCTGTATTCCCACTTTGCTGAAAGTTTCTATCATAAATGAGTGCTGAACTGTATCAACTGCTTTTCCTGCATCTATTGATATGACCATATTATTTATTTATTTTTAAAAGATTGTATTGATTATTTTCAGAGAGCGGGGAAGAGAGAGAGGCAGAGAGAGAGACATCCATCAATGTATGGTTGCCTTTCACCTGCCTCCAGCTACGGACCTGGCTGGAGACCTGGCTTGCAACCTGGTTATGTGCCCTACCTGGGAATTGAACCAGCAGCCTGTGGGTTTGCAGGTAGGCACCTTATTCATTGTGCCACCAGCTAGGGTGATCATGAAATTTTTATCTTCCATTTTTTAATATGATGTATCATGTTTATAGATCTGTAGATATTATACCATCTAGGTTCTCTGTTCAATGTAAATCCTGATACCAGTTTTTGATGATTATTTCATATATATATATATATATATTTGATTTTCAATCCTATGCTCACTGTCTTCTGTTTCTGTTACACCTGTGGAATTGATGCTGTTGCACTTCATGTTATTCCAAAGGTCCCTTAATCTATTCTCATTTAAAAAAAGAATTTTTTGCTGTTGTATTGGGTGTATTTTTTCTACCATGTCTTCCATATCAGTGATTCTATCCTGTGTTTCATCTAACCTACTGATTATTGTTTCTCTTGTATTATTCATTTCAGATATTACATGCTTCATTTCTGACTGGTTTCTTATTATGTTGTCTATGTCGTTTCCATGCCATTGAATTGCTTGTTAAGTTCCTTGATTATCCCTATAACTGTTGTTTTGAAGTCTATATCTGGTAGATTGCTTGCCTCCATTTTATTTAGTTATCTTTCTGGAGTTTTCTCCTCTGCTTTTATTTGGGGCAAGTTTCTTTGTCTCCCCATATTGGCTGTCTCCCTGTTTTTGTTTCTGCATATTAAATAGGTCTGCTACATCTCTGAGTCTTGATATGGTGGCATTATGTAGTAGGTGTTCTATGGACCCAGTGTTGCAGTCTCCTTATCACCTCTACTGGGTGCTCTTCCAAAAGTCTCTTGTCAGGGTTATTTGAGCCCTTCTGTTGTGGTTGAGTCTTGATTGCTGTTGATTTGCCCATATGTGAAGTAGACTTTCAAGGTTGGCCTACTCTGATGATATACCCAGACCACAGTGTAGTAGCTGCTGTGTGGGTGCTGACCACACAAAGCAAAATTTGCTTTAGCAGGGGCAGGTACCTGTTGGCATCTTTCATTGTATATTCTTCTTATGAAGCTAATGGGATCCTGCTCTGATGCAGTCAGAGTTCACCACTGCATGTTTTGGTCCCGGGGCTTCTTGGGAAGGACTCTGGTGTAGATCAATGTCAAGCACTGCCTGTGACTGGTTCTGTACAACATTTTTAGCGATCCAAAACAATCCAAAGTTTGTTGCTGTCCCTACTAGGTCTAGGTGTGCATAGAAGAGGCAAAGCTATACAACAAGGTCAACTTCCACCAGCACCAATCCTGGGAACAGTCCAGTAAAAGCCCCAAGGCACCTTGAGGTTTGCCTTTGCCTGGCTCTACCTGCTGACTATCTGTTAGACTCAGTCACAGAAAGAGCTTCTGATAGTATGTGAGTTGCATGAGGCAGGTTCTCAGTTAGAATCATTAAGTAGGAGCAAATGGTGTTCACTAGATAATTCCAGGTTCAAACTCTGTGCCAGTGCTGGGACTGAGGCTACTCAGCAAAAGTCCAAGGGTACACCAAGTCTAGCTGCCACCTATGTGGTGTCCACAGACTTTTGTATTGGGATGGGGTCTCAGGGACTCATCAGGGGAAAACCAGTAGAGTTGATCAGGCCCAAACAGTCCAAAATTTGGAAGTGTGAAAGGAGGGTTCTGTACCAGCCTGGCATGAGAGGGAAACATGGTCCCTGTTCTAGAGCCACACAGTTCAGTCTTTGATGCCCCCTGAGTCCACCAGGACCTTTATATCCACCCAGCAGCTGACTCCTCTGCAGGTCATGAATTCCACATGGTGGGGTAACAGGGAGTTGGGAAGCATTCTTCAAGGCTGATGCCTTAGGAGTGGGAGTGCTCAACCCAAGAAAAGTGGTATCTGTGAGCATCGTGGGAGAGGGACTTAGCACAGGGACCCTGGTGACTGTCTCTTCAGGTTTCTCACCAAGCCACACAGCTTAGCCTCTCCTTACATGATTGTGTTAATCTTCAAGCCAGCCTTTTTCCACTGAAGCCTCGGGTGAGTGGTTGCAAATGAGATTTTGTGTGCTAGCCCTTTAGGAGTATGCCTTGGTTTCTAGCAGATGACAGTCTCTCTATGGCAGATGGGCTTCCCTCTGATTCTGACAGTCAGATATTATGTAGTCTTTTCTTTCCAGTTCTGGTGCTCTGGGCTGAGATTCCCAGTATGGGATTGAGATCCCTCACTTTTTAGGAGAGACTTTTGCAGCTGAAATATCCCTCTGTATTTTCAGCCACCACACAGAAAGTGCAGGGGCAAACCATGCATGCCTTTGCCCTTCCTACCAATCTTGATGTAGCTTCTTCTGTAAACCTATGTTTATAAGACTTTTGTTCAGCTAGTCTTCAGTTGATTGTTCAGGCTGATTGTTGTGTATTTTAGTTGTACTTCCAGTTTGTTCTGGGATGAGGTGAGTGTAACTTCCACCTAATCTGCCACCATCTTCTATCTCCAAATTGATTCAATTTAGAGAAAACAGAAACCCAACTTTATTGATTTAAGGAGAAAAATTATATGATAACCTTTATATATGCTGTAAATTTCTCAGTAAAATTCAGTTCACACTTGTTTGTCACATACTGTTTTTAATGTACTTCTGAATTTGTTTTGCTTTCAGTAGGATTAATGTTTTTGTCTACATGTAATTTTTTCTTATAAATATGATTGTTATACCTACAATCAAGGTTTGGATGGTCCCATGGAAAGAGGAAATATACTACATATTTCAATTTCTGAAAGATGATCTTTTGGGGTGAGATTTTAATTAATTCTCCCATAACTGATTAGAAGAATTTCTTTGGTGAAATGCTGTGCCTTAATTTTAATTTTTTTGGTTGGAAAGCTTTTCTATATGTATTATTTTAGAAATTTAATGTTGGTTTAACATTGAAAATAAATTAGTATAATTTCCTAAATTAATAGGATAAATGAGGGAAAATGTATGCTATATCAATAATTATTCTAAGTTCAGTAATCTTCAAGATGAATTCCAGGTAACAAGAGATTGTAGTATCCTTTGACCCCAAACCAACATCCATAACAATCATACATAGACACATACAGAAACAGACACAACTTAACACACACTCCCACCTGCTATTTATAATTATATGAAGTTTAGCTAGTGGGTATATATTTTTATAATAATACTTTAAATGAAAAAATTTCCCAATAAGTGTTATAGATTTCTTTGCTCATCACTGTTTCTTCTACCTTTTAGACACATTTTTTTAAAGTGTGCTGATATTCTCAGATTATTATAGCAAATATCTGCTGATATTGCACTTTGCCTCATGTCCCTAAAGATATTTTGTCTTTACAGAAAAGAATAATTTTGAAAACTGTATCACCTTTATATCTGGTACTTGGTTTTAGAATGAGGCTTGCTCTTTTGACATTAAGTAGTCTCCTAAATTAGCTGAAACTTATAGGTCTTAAATAAAACCTGGCTTATGCAACATTATTATAATATAGTCATTTCAATATAACTGCAATGGTGATGATTGAAATGTAAGAATGTGATTGTTTTTCATAGCACATGTTAGTGAGGTCTAGCCACATATGCCAATAGCAAGTATTACAGTCAACAAGCCCCTAAAATGATGACCATAATTTTGCCATTATCACAAGAATCACTGATTATAGTGCTGTTCCCCTTTAGAACAAACAACATAAACTCAGTTTCTCAGCACCCTCTTCACCCAGGAACTACAAAAGTTACCATTATCTTTCTTCCCCAATGGCATTCTTCATAGTCTGCCTAAGGCAAAGTGAAACTATGTTCATTTTTCTTTTATTGAGCCAGGAATCTTCTTCTTCTTCTTTTTTTTTTTTTTTAAAGATTTTATTTATTATTTTTTAGAGAGAGGGGAAGGGAGAGAGGCAGGGAGGGAGAGAAACATCAATGTATGGTTGCCTTTCACCTGCCTCCAGCCACAGATCTGGCTGGAGACCTCGCTTGCAACCTGGTTATGTGCCCTGGCTGGGAATTGAACCAGCGACCTTTGGGTTCACAGGCTGGCTCCTAATCCACTTCGCCACCAGCCAGGGCAGGAATCTTCTTTTATTAGAACTGAATTCAGGATGGTCCATCAGGTTTTAACACAATAGTCAGCTTCTATTTTGCTCTTCCATAATAAGTCTGTTGTATTTATGTTTACAGGCCAACTTACTTAGAGTCAAAAAGAATAATGCTCTTTATCTCATCTTTGAAATTGGGGTGTTACTCTTTAATCAGATAACAGAGGAGGAAGAGAAGAGACAGAGTAGAATTTAAGCACATAATATCTTAAACTTTTCAAAATTAATTAAAAATAATGATCAAAAGATTTAAGAAGCCTAAAAAATTCTAAGTATGAGAAATTTTAAAATATTAACCAGTAGGTACATTGTAACAAAATACAGATCATTAAAGATAAGAAAATGTAGCAGCCCTGGCTGGTAGCTCAGTGGATAGGCACCGGCCTGCAAACACAAAGGTCACTGATTCAATTCCCAGCCAGGGCACATAACCAGGATTCAAGCCAGGTCTCCAGCCAGGTCTGTAGCTGGAGGCAGGTGAAAGGCAACCATACATTGATGTTTCTCTTCCTCTCTGCTTCCCTCCTATTCCCTCTCTAAAAATAATAAATAAAATTTTAACAAAAAAGAAAATGTAGTAAACCAACAAAAAAGAAAACATATTCATGTAAAGAACATTTACATTGATAGTTGTCTTCTCAACAGCTGTGATGGAAGCTAACAGCCAGTGCAATGTTATTCTTTTTAAAAAGATTTTATTTACTATTTTTAGATGGAAGGGCAGGGAGGGAGGAAGAAAGGGAGAGAAGCATCAATGTATAGTTACCTTTCACATGCCTCCAATTTACAGCCCAGCCTAGACACCTGGCTTGCAACCTGGTTATGTGCCCTGACTGGGGAATGGAACCAGTGACCTTTGGGTTTGCAGGCCAGAGCCAAATCATGAGCCACCAGCCAGGGCCTCAATGTTATCCTTAATATACCAAAAGGAACTGTTACATAACCCAGAATAACATACTCAATGAAAACATTCACAACTAAAGAAAGGACAAAAACTGAGTGAATGTTAAAAGGAATTAATCTGTCTACAATCCTTAAGTGATGTACAAGGGAGAAAAATATATCCCCTCAAGAATTGTATAGTTGCATCTGAATGCAATGATTTATAGGGAGAACATTAAGAGTAGAAGTGGGATATATATGTTTTAAACTGATGAAGAGAATAATGCAACAGCAAAAATCAGTTTCAAAAAGGGGAAAAGAAAGATTAGCTGAGATAGGACAAAATAAATGGCATATATAATGCCAATATGCATTTAATGTAAATTAAATTTTAATGTAAATGCAATTTAAATAAGTGGCCTAGGTAAAAGACCAAATTTCTTAGAATGGATTAAAAAGTTCAACTATATGCAATTTATAACAAATACATTCTTAAAACATAAGCATATAAAAAGATTAAAGTAAAAGTGTGCAGTAGTTTGCACCATGCAAATACTAATGAAAGGGGTTGATAGAGTGCTATACTAAGTCCAGAAATAATCTATAAGTGGGTAACAATTATATCCAATTGAGGTTACTATAACAAAACTCTTACTTTCAATAGGAAAGTTACTAGGGTATTACATAACCCTTTGATCACATAGCCTCCAAAAATATAAAGCAAATATTTACAGGACAACTTGCAAAAGAAATCCACAATTATGCTGGGGATGTGAGCACATATATTTAAATTGATCAGTCAAATAGGCTAAAAAAATCAAGAAGAATATAGATGATATGTATAATATTAACAAACTTGATTTATAATAGACATATATAGAGTACTATACTCAAATAATAAAGAATACCACTTTTAAAACCAATACCAGACATTAAAAAATTTAAACATATAATGAGCTGTTATGAAAGTGTGAGTTTCAAAGGATTTTTGTCATATAAAGCATGTTGTCTGATCTCAAAGCAATTAAGCTAGAAGTGAATAGCAAAAGATATCTAGAAAAACTCCTTACGTCTGGAAATCTTAAAAAAGAACAACTTCTAAATCCATTGGTAAAATAACTCACACTGCAAATCAATGTATTTTGAACCAAATGAAAACAAAATATTTTATATTAAATTGTGATAATAGGATATAGTACAATTTAGAGGTACATTTTTACATTAAATGCATATATTAGAGAATAACAAAGGTTGAAAAGTGACAATGCATGGATACATGTTGAAGTTAACATGTATTTAAAATCTTAAAATCACACCAAATAAAGTAGAAGGAAGGAAATAAAAATATGAGCAATATTTAAAGAAAAGCAACTATTCAACATAGATCAACATGCTCAAAATTTGCTCTTTAAAATGACCAATAAAATTGGCAAATGTTAATTTCTGGCAAGATGGTGGAAGAGTAAGTGGAGCTGCACCAATCTCCTCCCAGGTCGCAGCTGGAATTACTTTTTTTGGAGAAAAGTGAGCTGAAATTACCAACAGAACACCATCTGGGAAGAAGTCCTATAACCACAGACAAAACAGAAAAGGTCTCTGCATCACAACATGACTGGTAGGAATTGCAGAAATGCTAGAGGGCTGGCTGGGCCCTGACTGGAGGCAGCAGCTGAAGGGATGGAGCCAGGGGCTCCACCTGAGAAGGGGGTTTCTGGTCCCCCAGCTGGGTGCCCAGCTACAGCAAAATAGCAGAGAGCAGAGCAACAGCCAGCTGAGAAGGGTGGAAAGCTGTGGAGTTTGCTGGCCTGAGAGAGCACTGGAGACAGAGAACTACTAGCGTGACCACAATGAAAATACATTGGCACCCACCTACCCTGGGCTCCAGTGGCAGATAGGACTGGAGACAGGTGGGGAGAGTTTGCAGCAGTGGCTTGGAGGAGAAAAGTGGGGAAGCTGCTGTGGGGATCTTAGTACTGACTCATCACCCACACTTCTGAGGGACTTATCACCAAGTGGCTTTTGTATGAGGGTCCTCATAACCCCACCCACTGGAAGCAATCTGCCCCACCCGGCAGCACCTGGGCCTGGCTGCTAATCATAGACTCTCTGGTTTACAGCTGGGTTGGTCAGTTGGCCCTGCACAGCAGCATATAAGCCTGGTGGCTAATCCTGGATTCATTGCTTTACAAATGGGTCAGTCCTTGTCTCTCAGCAGAGTCTGGGCCTGGCGGCTAACTACAAAGTCTAATTTACAGCTGGGACAGTCAGCACTGCACAGTGGCATGTAAGCCTGATGCCTGATCCTAGATTCATTGTTTTGCAAATGAGTCTGTCCTTCTCCCTCAGCAACACCTGGGCCTGGAAGTTCATTACAAATTCTCTGACTTGCAGCTGGGTCAGTCAGCCTGACACAGTGGCAACTGAGCCTGGTGGCTGATCATGGATTCATTGGTTCACAACTGAGTTGGTTTGTCCTGCCCAATAGCCTCTGGGCCTGGCAGCTGGTCATAGATTCATTACAATGGTACCTTGTGGCCTAGTCCAGCAGCCTGAGTTTGGTAGCTGATTTACTGATTTACAACTGAATCCGTCTGTCACCCCAAGCTGCATCTGACCATGATGGTGGATCACAGACCAATAGGATTACAACTAAATCAATCATTCCAGCCTAGCAGTTCTTTAGCCTGGCAGTTGATCACAGTCTGATTGTATTACAAAAAACAAACAAACAAACAAACAAAAAACCAAAGAACAGGGAGGAAAAGAAACAGTCCATCACTGAAAGGAAAGGAGGAATCCCCAGAAAGATCACTAAATGAAACAGAGACAAGCAAACTATCAGATATGGACTTCAAAATAATGATGTCAGAGAAGCTCAATGAGCTTAGCCATTTCAAAAGGAAACTACCAAGAACTCCAGGGAAGCTACAAGCAACTTACTGAGAACTACACCAGCAATAAAAGGACATAGAAACTATCAATAAGAGCCAGGAAGAAATGAAGAATACAATTTCTGAATTGAAGAATCCAGTGGAAGGAAACAACAGCAGGCTAGAGGAAGCAGAGGATTGGACAGTAAGCTGGAGGACAATGTAGAAAAATATTCAAAGAGTGCATCAGAATGAAAAAAGGCTGAACAAGAATGAAGAGGTTTTATGAGAGATGCAGGACAATATAAAGAAGACAAACAAAAAATAGAAAACCTGTTCAAAAAAGTAATGAGAGAAAACTTTTCTAACATGAGGAGTGAAAACATTACTCAAGTTCAGGAAGCAAAGAGGGTCCCAATGAGGATGAATCCAAATAGACCCACTCCAAAATACATTATAATTAAAATGGCAAATTTCAAAGATAAAGAGAGAATCCTAAAAGCATCAAGACAGAAACAGCAAATAACATATAAGGGGGCTCCGATAAGGCTATCAGATCATTATTCAACAGAAACAATACAAGCCAGAAGGGAATGGCAAAAAAAGTATTCCAAGTCGTGGGAAACAAAGGCCTGCAACCAAGAATACTTTACCCAGCAATACTCTCCATTGAAAATGGAAGGAGAAATGAGTTTCTCAGACAAAAGAAGACCAAAAGAATACATCTCTACCAAACCAGCATTGCAAGAAGTGCTAAAAAGTCTGTTTTTAAAAAATGAAAAAACAGAGAAAGACAGAGAGGAACACAGGTACAAAGGGGAAAAATGGCAATAAATGTATCAATCAATAATAACCTTCAATGTAAATGGATTAAATGTGCCAATCAAAAGATATAGGGTAGCTAAATGGCTAAGAAAACATAACCTACATATATGCTATCCTCAAGAGACCCACCTAAGAACAAAAGATCAACAGATTGAAAGTGAAGGGATGGAAAAATATATATCAAGCAAATGGACATGAATAAAAGGCTGGAGTAGCAATACTTATTCCAGACAAAATAGACAAAATAGATTTTACAATGAAGGCCATAAAAAGACAAAGAATGATACTTCATAATACTTAAGGGAACAATCCATCAAGAAGAGATAACTCTGGTAAACATACATGCACCCAAAATAGAAACTCCCAAAATATATAAGGAAAATCTTGGAGGACTTCAAGAAGGATATAGACAGCAACACACTAATAGTAGGGGATTTTAGTACCCCATTATCAACAATGGACAGATCTTCCAAACAAAAAAACACCAAGGATATTGTGGCAATGAACAACACTTTAGAGGAAATGGACCTAACTGATATATACAGAACCCTTCACCCCAAAGAAGCAAAATACACATTCTTTTCAAACGCACATGGAACATTCTCTAAGATAGACCACATGGTAGGTCATAAGAGAAGCCTCCACAAACACAGGAAAATTGAAATCATACCAAGTATCTCCTCAAATCACAATGGCTTGAAACTACAACCCAACCTCAAGAGAGAAAAAAATAAACAAACACTCTAACTCATGGAGACTGAATAACATGCTTTTAAGTAAGAAATGGGTTAACAATGAGATCAAAGGTGAAATCAAAAAGTTTCTGGAAACAAATGACAATGAATACACCACAGCCTAAACCTATGGGACACAGCAAAGGCAATCCTCAGAGGGAAATTCATAGTAATATAGGCCTACCTAAAATGGTCTGAATAAGCTTATACAAACAACCTATCCATAAAGCTGTAAGAACTAGAGGAGCAACAACAAACAAAGCCCAGTGAAAGTAGAAGGAAGGAAATCATCAAGATCAGAGCAGAATTAAATAACTTAGAGACTAAAACTACAATTCAAAGAATCAATAAGTCCAAGAGATGGTTCTTTGAAAAACTAAACAAAATTGACAAGCCTTTATCCAGACTCATCAAGCAAAAGAGAGAGAGGACCCAAATAAACAGAATCAGAAATAACAGAGGAGAAATCAGAACTGATACTTCAAAAATACAAAGGATTGTAAGAAATTACTACAAACAATACTATGACAAGAAATTTGACAACCTTGGTGAAATGGACACATTTCTGGAAATGTATAATCTATCAAGACTGAATAAAGAAGAAGCAGAAACCCTGAACAAACAAATAACAACTAGTGAAATTGAAGAAGTAATCCAAAATTTCCCAAAGCACAAGAGCCCCAGACCAGATGGCTACACAGGTGAATTCTACCAAAGATTTAAGGAAGAACTAACTCCTATCCTTCTTGACCTATTCCAAAAAACCCAAGAAGAGGGAAGACTCCCAAACTCTTTCATTGAGGCCAATAATATTCTAATCCCAAAACAAGGTCAAGACACAACTAAGAAAGGAAACTATAGGCAAATAACTCTGATGCACATAGTTGCTAAGATTCTCAACAAAATATTGGCCAACTGGATCTAGCCATACATTCAAAATATCATATACCATGATCAAGTGGGTTTTATCCCAGGGATGCAAGGATGGTACAACATTTGCAAATCAATAAATGTAATACATCACATGAACAAAATGAAAGACAAAAACTATATGATCATATCAATAGATGCTAAAAAAGCATTTGATAAAGTAAAGCAATCATTTGATGAAAACATTCACCAAAGTGGGAATAGACGGAGCATACCTCAACATTATGAAGGCCATATATGATAAACCTGAAGCCAACACCATACACAATGGGCAAAAACTAAAAGCTTTCACCCTAAGATCAGGAATAAGACAGGCTGTCCACTTTCTCCACTTCTATTCAACATTATCTTGGAAGTTCTAGCCATAGCTATCAGAGAAGAAAAAGGAATCAAAGGTATCCAAATTGTAAAGGAAGAAGTCAAACTGTCATTATTTGCAGATGATATGATAGTGTACACACAAAACCCAATAGACTCCACCAAAAACTTAATGGACCTAATAAACAAATTTAGCAAAATAGCTGGATATAAAGTCAATATTCAGAAATCAAAAGCATTTTTGTATACCAATAATGAAATATCAGAGGTAGAAGTTAGAAAACAAATCCCATTTACCAGAGTAACAAGAAAAATTATTTAGGGATAAAATTAACGATGGAGGTAGGAGACTTGTACTCAGAAAAGTACAGAATACTGAAGAAAAAATTAAGGAAGATACAAATAAATGAAAGCATATACCACGTTCATGGATGGGAAGAATTAACAACATTAAAATGTCCATACTACCCAAAGCAATCTATAGATACAATGCATTCCTATTAAAATTCCAAAGACATGGTTCATAGAAATAGACAAAAATACTTCAAAAACTTATATGGAGCCAAAAACGCCCTCAAATAGCTTCAGCAATCTTGAGTAAGAAGAACAAGGTAGGAAGAACCACAATACCGGACATCAAACAATACAAGGCTACTGTCATGAAAGCAGTCTGGTAATGGCATAGGAATGGACATATAGATAAATGGAACAGAATAGAGAGCCCAGAAATAAACCCAGGACTCTGTGGTCAACTAATATTTGACAAAGTAGGAAGGAACCTAAAATGGAGTAAAAGCAGTCTCTTCAACAAGTGGTGTTGGGAGAACTGGAGAGCAACATGCAAAAAGATAAAACTAGACCATACACCAGAAGATGGATAAAGGATTTAAACATAAGCAGTGCCACCATAAAGGTCCTGGAGAAAAATATAGGTAGTAAAATTTTAGATATCCTAAGCAGAAATATATTTACTGATACTTCAACAATGGCAAAGTTAAAAAAAAAAAAAAAAAAAAAAAAAAAAAAAAAAAAAAAAAA
>PVIW01007805.1:0-13592 GCA_004026585.1 Noctilio leporinus | reverse complement strand
GAGACAGACAGCCCAATGAAAAAAACTGCAAAGGACCTGAACAGACAACTCTCTGAGGAAGACATACAAAGGGCCCAAAGGCATGTGAAAGAATGCTCAACATCACTAGCCATCAGAGAGATGCAAATTAAAACCACAATAAGATATCACCTCACACCTGTCAGAATGGCAATCATCAACAAATCAACAAACAACAAGTGTTGGTGAGGATGTGGGGCAAAGGGAACCCTGGTGCACTGTTGGTGGGAATGTAGGCTGGTGCAGCCACTATAGAAAACAGTATGGAGTTGTCTTAAGAAACTAAAAATGGAACTGCCTTTTGAGCCAGCAATTCCACTACTAGGAATGTACCCAAAGAACCCTGAAACTCTAATTCAAAAGAACCTATGTACCCCTATGTACATAGCAGTGCTATTTATAATAGCCAAGTGCCCATCAGTGGATGATTGGATCGAAAAATGTTGGTACATTTACACAATGGAATACTACACAGCAGAAAGAAAGAAGGAACTCCTACACTTTGCAGCAACATGGATGGAACTGGAAAGTATTATGCTTAGTGAAATAAGGCAGTAGGTGAAATACAAATACCATATGATCTCACCCATTATAGGACAATAATGAACAAAACAAAGAAGCAAAATAGAATCAGATATATGAATACAATGAATAAACCTGCAGAGGGGAGGGTGGGAGGTGAAAGGAGGAGTTAAGGAAGGGGAGCAGTTTAATCAAGGAAGTAGTATGGAATAACCATGGACATGGATAACAAGTGGGATTGACTTTGTGTGGGAGTAGGTGGGTCAGGAAGGGGACAGAGGGGAGGGAAAAGGGGATGGATGTAATACAATAATAAAATTAAATTGAAAACAATGGACAAGTGTCACTGTTTCAATGATTGTGGAGAAATAGTTAAAGCAAAACAGAACGTATCTAAAAAATAAAAAATGGGATATAGTCTCATTTTGCAGATGTTAAAAATGGTGGATCAAAGGACATTTGGAAACAACAAAAGATCACAAGACCTATAAAAGCAGAAAACCTGATTCACAAGAAAATAGCAGAATTTACATTCTTCTCAAGCTCATAGGGATCATTCTCCAGGATAGAACACGTTTGTCCACAAGTAAATGTCTTCATATATTTAAGAAGCTTGAAATGATATCACATGTATTTTCTGATCTCAATGGAATGAACTAGAAATTAACAGCAGAAGGGAAACTAGAAAGTCCACAAATATGATGGATATGAAGCAATATACTAAACCAATGAGTCAAACAATAAATCACAAGGGAAATACAAAAATATCTTAAGTCATGGAAAAAAAGAACAGAATGATGGTGACCAGAGGGGAGGGGTGAGGAGTAGAAGAGGGATAGAAGGGGTAGAGTTTTGTTGAGCTAATGGGAAAGATCCATGAACATGGACAAGGAGTTGGGGATTGAATGTAGGAGAGGGGAGAGGGAAACTGAGGAGAGCAATAGGGGAAAATGAAACAGTTGTAATACAACAATAATAAATCAATTAAAATGTATATTAAGTCAAATGAAAATGAAAACAAAAACACACAAAAACATGGGATCCAGGAAAAGTATTACAGGAGGGAAGTTGTAGTGATTAAGGTTTGCATTGAAAATGAAAGTTCTAGAGGGCAGTTCAGAGCCCCAGTGGGAAGTGAATCCCACTCCCACACAGTGCAGCACAGGCTCCCATGGAAACCCAACACAGAAACTGCACAAGAGGGGAGCACACTGCCAGCAGCACACTGCCAGCAGCACACTGCCATCACTGCCAGTGGAAACCTCCTCGAGGAGCCTGTGCAAATAGCCTGCTGTGGTGCTCCCCACAGAACCAGCATGGGAAGGGAGGGCCCCAAAACGCCAGCAGTACTGAAACCCAGCCAGGCTGCTGGAGGCTCAGCCTACCGGGGGTGTGGCACTCAGAACCAGCCCTGACTGTGATATGTAGTATGGAATAGCATGGGTGGAACTGGAAAGTATCATGCTTAGTGAAATAAGTCAGGCAGCAAAAATTAAATACCATATGTTCTCACTTAATACAGGGACTAATGAACAAACAAGTAAAACAGAACCAGAGACATAAATACAAGGAATAGAATTTCAGTGTGCAGAGGGGAGGGGGTAGGGGGAGAAGGAGGCAAAGAAAACAAGCAGTTCAGTCAAGGAGCTAGCATGGATGATCCATGGACAACATGCAGGATTGATTGTAGCCGGGGTGATAGGGAGGGTGAAGAAGGGTACAGCAGAGGGGAAAATGAGATGAATGTAATATAACAACAATAAAAGAATAGAAAAGAAAAAGTTCTCAAATCACCAACATAGTTTTAGATCTATTTTGGAGGATCCCCTATCCACAGAGATCTCCCAGTGCTGCAGATGAAATGAACCTTCCCAGGTGGCTTGAAGAGAAGGCTGGCTAATGTCTGAAAGACAAGAGCCCCAAGCACCTCTCTCCAAAGATATTTACTGAGTAACAATGGTGGGCGGTGTATGGGTGTGTGTATATTACATTGTCAGTGAAGTACTTTTTATAGAACAGGAATTATTATGTTTCTACAACAATGGAAGGAACTCAGAGGTCTTGCCCGAGGACATGTTCAGCAAGACAAGGAGGGACCAAGGTCTCTTGTTTGCTCGTTAAAAATAGAGGGTGTAAGGAAGTTTTAACTTCTGAGATTACAAAAACAAGTCAAGGACATCTGCTGGCTTCAAAGATTGTACCTCATGGTGAAATTCTCCCTTTGGTCCCCTGATCACAGCATAGAGGCTTGAATGCACCCAGACTTCCTGATTTTCTGGTTGGGTTTTAACAGACTTAACCTGGCTCACTTGGGGCTCCACACTCCACTGCCACTTTGGGAGGACCCCAACAACCTATGAATTAGAAGGAGTAACCTGAGGCCAAAGCTAGCTTAGGGAAGGAAATAATGATTAGAATGGAAATAAATAAAATAGGTAAAAGAAAAAAAATTAGATAAAATAAAAACTGAGCATCAATTTTTGGAAAGATAAGCATAATTGAGGAAGTTTTATAAGGTTAACTAACAAAGAAGATTCAAATAACTAAGTTCAGAAGCAAAAGAAGATAACATAGAAGAAATGAATAAATTAATTGAAAATGTTACTGAATAAATTATAAATATATATAAAAAGACTAAGTTGCTTAAACAAAAGTGCACTCAGTACTCCCTCCTTTACCACATATGCATTCATTCCTAAAAACTACAGTAAGTTGGTTCTTAAAATTTATGTAAATGGAAAACTAGACCACCAACTTATACCATACACCAGAATAAACTCAAGATGGATAAGGAACTTAAACATAAGGAGTGCCACCCTAAAGGTCCTGGAGAAAAATATAGGCAGTAAAATTTTTTTCTTTAATTTTATTGTTGTTGTATTACATCCAGGCAGTAAAATTTTTGATATCCTATGCAGAAATATGTTTACCGATACTTCACCAAGGGCAAAGGAAATAAAACAGCAAATCAACAAATGGGACTATATCAAATGGAAAAGTTTCTGTTCAGCTAAAGAAAACACCAGCAAAATTCAAAGGGAAACAACTGTATGGGAAAACATACTTGCCAATGACACCCCAGACAAGGATTTGATCTCCAAAATATATAAAGAACTAATGCGACTCAACACCAGGGAGACAGACAGCCCAATGAAAAAATGTGCAAAGTACCTGAACAGACAACTGTCTGAGGAAGACACACAAAGGGCCTAAAGGCATATGAAAGAATGCTCAACATCACTAGCCATCAGAGAGATGCAAATTAAAACCACAATAAGATATCACCTCACACCTGTCAGAATGGCAATCATCAACAAATCAACAAACAACAAGTGTTGGCGAGGATGTAGGGAAAAGGGAACCCTCATGCACTGTAGGCGGGAATGTAGGCTGGTGCAGCCACTATAGAAAACAGTATGGAGTTTCCTTACAAAACTAAAAATTGATCTAGCAATTCCACTACTAGGACTATACCCGAAGAACCCTGAAACACCAATTCAGAAGAACCTATGTACTTCTATGTTCATAACAGCAGTATTTACAATAGCCAAATGCTGGAAACAGCCTAAGTACCAATCAGTGGATGATTGGATCAAAAAATGTTGGTACATTTTCAGAATGGAATACTACACAGAAAAAAGAAAGAAGGAACTTCTACCCTTTGCAACAACATGGATGGAACTGGAGAGTATTATGCTTAGCAAGATAAGCCAGTCACTGAAAGACAAATACCATATGATCTCACTCATTACAGGACAATAATGAACAAAACAAACAACAAGCAATACAGAGCCAGATACATGAATACAGTGAATAGATCTTCAGTGGGCAGGGGAAGGAGAGCAGGGGGAGGGGGAAGGAAGAGGCAAAGAAGGGGAACAGTTTAGACAAGAACCTAGTATGGAAGAACCATGGACATGGACAACAAGTGGGATTGACGTTGTGTGGGAGTGGGTGGGTGGGGAAGGGGACAGAGGGGAGTAAAAAGGGGATGAATGTAATACAACAACAATAGAATTAAATTAAAAAATAATAAAATAAAAGAAATAAAATACTTAATTATTTTTAGAGAGAGGGGAAGGGAGGGAGGCAGAGAGGGAGAGAGACATCAATGTATGGTTGCCTTTTGCCTACCTCCAGCTATGGACCTTGCTGGAGACCTGGCTTGCAACCTGGTTATGTCCCCTGACTAAGGAATTGAACCAGTGACCTTTGTGTTCCTAGGCTGGTGCCTTATCCATTAAGCCACCAGCTAGGGTTCATATTTGCTTTTTAATTACTTTTCAACTATACATAGGTTTATTATCTCTTTTATATGAGTTACATAAATTGATTTCTAAATATAGAAAAAAATGAAAGAAAACTACTTTTTAAATTTTTTATATTATTGCATTTTCCCCATTACCATTAATTCCCTGTATACCCTTTTACACCTTCACCCACCCCCATTATCCCCACAATCATCACACTGTTGTCTCCTTCCATGAGTTCTTTTTATCTTTTTTGCTTGATCCCTCCACACCCAACCTCCAACAGAGCTGTCAGCCTGATATCTATCAGTAAATTTGTCTCTACTTTGTTTCTTAGTTGAATTTGTTCACTAGATTTCACATATGAGTGAACTCATATGGTATTTGTCTTTCTCTGAGTGACTTATTTTGCTTAGTATAATGTTCTCCAGGTCCATTCATGCTGTTGTAAAGAATAAAATTTCCTTTTTTTTAAATGGCTGAGTAGTATTCCATTGTATAAATGTGTCATAGAGTGGGCTGCTTTAAAATCTTCGCTATTGTAGATAATACCACAAAGAACATAGGAGTGAATATATTTTTTTCAAATTAGTGTTTCTGATTTCTTTGGATAAACTCCCTGAAGTGGAAATGCAGGGTCATACTGCAGTTCCGTTTGTAATTTTTTGAGGCATCTCTGTACTGCTTTCTATAGTGGTTACACCAACCTGCATTCCCATCAACAGTGCACAAGGGTTCTCCTTGCTCCATATATTATATTTGCCAGCACTTATTTGTTGATTTATTGATAATTGCCATTGTGACAGGTGTGAGGTGATATCTCACTGTGGTTTAGATATATATATTTCTCTGATGATTAATGACACTGAGCATCCTTTCATATGTTTATTTCTCACCTGTATATTCTCTTTAGAGAAGTGTCTTTTCAGGTCCTTTGCCCATTTTTAAACTGGATTGGTTTCTTTCTTTCTTTCTTTTTGTTGTTGAGTTTTATAATTTCTTTATAAATTTTGGATATTAACCCCTTATCAGATGTATTGATGAATATATTTTCCAATTCAGTGATTTGTCTTTTCATTTTGTTGATGGTTTCCTTTGCTGTGCAAAGACTTCAATTAGCTATAATCACATTTATTTTTCTTTTTTTGCTTTCCTTATCCAAGGGTATATATCAAAAAAATATTGCTATGAGAAATGTTTGAGATGTTACTTCTTATGTTTTCTTGCAGGTATTTTTGTGGTTTGAAGTCTAACATTTAATTATTTAATCTATTTTGAGTTTATTCCCATGTGTGGATAAACAGGTGGTCTAGTTTTATTTTATTTTTTGCATATGTCTGTCCAATATTCCCAAAGCTATTTATTGGATAAGCTATCTTTAGCCCATTGTATATTTTTGCCTCTGGTAAAATATTAATTGCCTATAAAGATGTGGGTTTATTTCTGGGCTCCTAATTTGTTCCATTTATCTATACTTCAGTTTTTATGCCAGTACCATGCTGTTTTGATTACTATTGCCTTATAGTATAGTTCGATATTAGGTAGCATGATTCTTCCAACTTTGTTCTTCTTTCTTAAGATTGTTGTTGCTATTTGGGTTCTTTTGTGGTTCCATATAGATTTTTGGAATATGTGTTTTGGAATATAGTCCTGTGAAATATACCCTTGATATCTTGATAGGAATTGCATTGAATCTGTAGATTACTTTGGGTAGTACAGCCATTTTAATGATCCTATTCTTCCTATCCATGAACACAGTGTATGCTCCCACTTATTTGTATCTTCTTCAATTTCTTTATTCAGTGTCTTCTAATATTCCAAGTATAGATATTTGAAATAGTTTAAGAGACTCCTAGGTATTTTATTCTTTTTGAAGCAATTGTGAATGGAATTGTTTTTTAGTTTCCCTTCCTGATAGTTCATTAAAGAAAATCTCAAACAATTGAACTTTATACTTAAGGCAACATGAAAAAGAACAACAAACAAAACACAAAGTAAGTCAAAGGAAGTTAATAATAGAGATCAGATCAGATAATTAAAAGAGACTAAAAATCAGTAAAAAAAAAAAAAATTAATGAATCCAAGAACTTGTTTTTTGAAAAGATAAACAAGACTGAAAAAACTTTAGCCAGACTCATCAAGAAGAGAAGATAGGGAACCAAAATAAATAGTATCAGAAATGAAAGAGGAGAAGAAACAACTGACACCAAAGAAATAAATACATAAGATTGTAAGAAAACTTTACAAATAGCTAATATGCCAACAAATTGGATGACTGGGATGAAATAAATTCCTAGAAACATACAATCTTCCAAAACAAAATGAGGAAAAATCAGAGAATATGAATAGACACATTATGCCTTGATACAGTAATTTAAAAAACGTAACTCCCAACAACAACAACAAAAATTTACCAAATGTTTGTGAGAAGAGATAACTCCTCTTCTCAAGCTATTTCAAAAAAAATTAAGAGCAGGGAAGACTCTCAAGCACATTTTATGAGGCCAGCATTATACCAATTCCGAAACCAGATAAAGATATTACAAAGAAGGAAAATTGGACAATATCCCTGATGAACATAGATGCTAAAATCCTCAGAGAGAGAGAGAGAGAGAGAGAGAGAGAGAGAGAGAGAGAGAACCAAGTACAGCAATGCATATACTAAAAGATCATACACCATGATCAAGTGGGATTTATTACAGTGATACAAGGTTGGTACCACACTAACCATAAATCAATAAAAGTGATAACATAAACAAAATGAAACATAAAAATTACATGTTCCTAACAATAGTTGAAGGAAAAGCATTTGAGAATATCTAGCACCGATTTATGATAAAAACTCTCAGCAAAGTTGGAATGCAGGGAAAATAGTACAGCATAATAAAAGCAACATATGGAAGATGGTGACAGAGTAGAGAGCAGTGCTGATGGTGTTCTCGAGTACCAAGGCAGCTAGAGGACAAGATAGGGAGCATGAGACATCTTTAGGACCCTGGGAATTGGAGCGGGCAGCATCTGGACACAGGGGGGAGCACAGCCCAGAGGCAGAGGAGGCCAGCAGGACACTAGGTGAGAGGCATTCCCAACCGACCGGCCAGTGGGCTGAGGTCAGCTCTGGGCAGGGGCAGCTCTGCCCAGAGGGGCACGTTTGACTGAGGCCATCTCCTGGCTCACTGGCGACTGGAAGTCTCAACAGTGAAGTGCGGGCAGCGAGGGCAAACTCCATAGGGAATGTGGAATTGAACTCTTGCAGGGGAGGGACTGTGGGAGAGACTCACTCCAGCAACAGGGAGAGGAGGCTCCTCGCGGGGCTAGAGGGGGAGGAGAAGAGTCCTGCGGGAAGCCGGAGCGGGGGAGCGGGAAGTGCACCTGTGGGGCTGCTAGAGGGCCGAAAACGGTGCTGCTGGACCATCCGGGGAAACAGCAGCTAGAAGACCCTGCGAGGGGGGAGGCCCAGCCCTGTGCAACCACACAGGCCCCCAGGCTCCACTGAAACTCCAAACAGGGAGCCGGTGAGCCGGGAACTAGTAGCGGGGAAAACTGACCCGCCATTGCCGGAGACAAAGGCCGCAACGCCCACGCCTGGGAGGGGCTCATCACAGAGGCCACGTAAAGGACTTCTCGGAGAGCTGGTTGGCTTGGAGGAGTGGTGCCTACCCTGGAAGGGTGGGACACTGTAGGCAAATCCCGGACAGTGTTGACGGACAGGGGCGGCCTCCTCCTGGAACTGCGGGGGTGGGGCCAGTTGTCACAGGGACCAGCAAAGTTGCGGGCTGCCCTGCAGGGGTGCTGGGTGCTCATCAAGGGCAGGAACCTCCACCAGGAGTGGGAGGGGCCTCCCTGCGGGCTCCAGAACACCAGCAGCCCTAAAACCCAGCCAGGATGCAGAAGGCCCAGCCTACCTGGGGGCGGAAACTCAGAATCAGCCCTACTGTGACAATCAGAAGCCCTGTCACGCGCCAAGACCGACTAGAATATAGACTATAGACTGTAAAGTCCTGACCAAGAAAAAGAGGCAGCCTCAGGAAAGGGGTTGCTGCCAATCTCAAGCACCTGAGTTATACCGAGAGCAATATGAACTATTAATCCCAAACATATCCTTTGCAAAAGTTACTTCTCACATATTCTTAATCCCCACCATACCTCAATCCACCTAAATACCCAAGACCCTCCCCCTACTCTCGAAGTAAAGTCTACTCACTCTGTGGCTATAACGCATTCCCAGTCCTCAATCTAAGTATTCCTCCCTTCCCCAGCCTTTCTAAACCCTTTTTTTATTCTTTTCTTCCTTCCTCTTTTTTTTTTTTTTTTTTTAATTATTCTTTTTCTTTTCTTCCTGGTAAAGCCCACAGGTTCTGACTCCACCTGGACCAATCAGAAATCATAAAGGGGGAACAGACACCTAAAATCTTTCTTTATTAATATTGATTTCTCTTTGTCTTGTGATTTTCTCCCCCTGCCCTCCTATTTTTTTTTTTCTTTCTTTCTTTCTCCTTTCTTTTCTCCCTGATAAAACCCAGTGGTCCTGGCTTCACCTGGACCAAACAGAGACCCTAAAGGGTGAACAGACACCTAAACCTTTTCTTTATTAATATTGATTTCTCTTTCTCTTGTGATTTTCTCCCTTTTATTCTTTCTTTCTTTTTTCTTTTTTTTTTCCTCTGCTAAAAGCCGTCAGGTCCAGGCTCCATCTGGACCAGTCAGGGATTATTAAGGGTGAACAGCCATCTAAACCCTTTCTTCTTCTTATTATTATCATTTTTATTTCTTTTTTCCTTTTGCATTTTTTTTTTCTTTGTTTGGTTTGGTTTGGTTTGGTTTTTTGTTTTTGGTTTCTTTTGTTTTTTGTTTTTGTTTTTGTTTTTTGCTTTTGTTTCTGCTAAAAGCCCACAGGCCCAGAATACAACCAGACAGCCCAAATAAAGGACACACCAAGAACTGCAAGTGGAGAATATCTGGGAGATGGCAACACTGAATTCCACAAATCTCCTATCACAGAAGGGTGCTCAACTAAGGCAAGGAAGCAAAGCAGGTTAACCCAAGGAAAGAACAAAAACAAATAAATAAATAAAGAGCAAGCAAGAACAGACACCCAAAATGGGGAAAAAAAGAATCAGGCCATCACCAAAAGGAAAGGAAGAATCCCCAGAAAGAACACAAAAATAAGCAGAGACACTTGGAATATCAGATAAGAAATTCAAAAGAATGATGATAGAGAAGCTCAGTGAGCTCAGCCACATCAAAGAAAACTGTAAACAACTCCAGGAGAACTGCAAAGAACTCCAGGGAAATTACAAAGAACTCCAGGGAAGTTACCAGGAACTTACTGAGAACTATAATAGCATGAAAAAGGACATGGAAACTATCAATAAGTGCCAGGAGGAAATGAAGAATACAATTTCTGAATTGAAGAATACAGTAGAAGGAATCAACAGTAGGCTGGAGGAAGCAGTCGACTGGATCAGCGAGTTGGAGGATAATGTAGACAAATACTCCAAGACAGTAAAAGAGAATTAAAAAAGGCTGAAGAAGACTGAAGAGGGGTGAAGAGAGCTGCAGGACAACATGAAACGTAACAACATCCGTATCATAGGGATACCAGAAGGAGAAGAGAAACAAGGAATGGAAAACCTGTTCAAAAAAGTCATCATATAAAATTTCCCTAACATGATGAACGGAAACATGAATCCAGTTCAGGAAGCACAGAGGGTCCCAATGAGGATCAACCCAAACAGACCAACACCAAGGCACATTATTATGAAAATGGCTAATTTCAAAGACAAAGAGAGAATCCTAAAAGCATCAAGAGAGAAAAGACAAATAACATACAAAGGGGCTCCAATAAGGCTATCAAATGATTATTTAACAGAATCAATTCAAGCCAGAAGGGAATGGCAAAAAGTATTTCAAGTCATGGTAAACAAAGGCCTGCAACCAAGAATACTCTACCCAGCAGGCTCTCATTCAAGATAGAAGGACAAATAATGAGCTTCCCACACAAAAAATGACTGAAAGAATACATCTCTACCAAACCAGCATTGCAAGAAATGCCAAAGGGTCTGCTATAAAAATAAGTAAACAAATAAAATGAAGAAACAGAGAAAGCCAAAGAGGAATACAGACACAAAGGGAGAAAATGGCAATGGATAAGTATCAATCAATAATAACCTTAAATGTAAATGGATTAAATGCACCAATCAAAAGTCATAGGGTAGCCGAATGGATAAGACAACATGACCCACATATATGCTGTCTTCAAGAGACCCACCTCAGAACAAAAGATTGACACAGATTGAGACTAAAGGGATGGAAAACTATATATCAAGCAAATGGACATGAAAAAAATAGCTGGAGTAGCAATACTGATTTCAGATAAAATAGATTTTACAATGAAGGCCATAAAAAGGGACAAAGATGGACATTTCATAATACTTAAGGGAACAATCCATCAAGAAGAAATAACTCTGATAAACATATACGCACACAACATAGGAGCTCCAAAATATATAAGGAAAATCTTGGAAGACTTTAAGAAAGACATAGACAGCAACATACTAATTGTAGGGGATTTTAATACCCCGCTATCAATAATGGACAGATCTTCCAAACAAAAAATCCCCTAAGATGTGGCATTGAACAACACTCTAGAGGAAATGGACCTAACAGATGTATACAGAGTCTTTTACCCCAAAGAAGCAAAATACACATTCTTTTCAAATGCACATGGATCATTCTCTAAAATAGACCACATGGTATGTCACAAGACAAGCTGCCACAAATACAGGAAAATTGAAATCATACAAAGTATCTCCTCATATCACAATGGCTTGAAACTAGAAACCAAATTCAAGGGAAAAACCCAAAAATTCTCTAACTCATGGAGACTGAATAACATGCTTTTAAGCAATGAAGGGGTCAACAATGAGATCAAAGATGAAATCAAAAAGTTCCTGGAAACAAATGACGATGAACACACAACAGCCCAAAACCTATGGGATACAGCAAAGACAGTTCTCAGGGGGAAATTTATAGCAATACAGGCCTTCCAAAAAAGGTTACAAGAAGTTTATAAAAACGACCTAACCACAAAGCTGCAAGAACTAGAGGAGCAACAACAAACAAAGCCCAGAGCAAGTAGAAGGACGAAATCATCAAGATCAGAGAAGAACTAAGTAACTTAGGGCTTCAATTTATGATTCAAAGAACCAACCAATCCAGGAGCTGGTTTTTTGAAAAAATAAACAAAATTGACAAGCCCTTATCCAGACTCATTAAGAAAAAGAGAGAGAGTACCTAAATAAACAGAATCAGAACTGAAAGAGAGGAAATCACAACTGATACCTCAGAAATACAAAAGATTGTAAGAAATTACTACAAACTCTATGACAAAAAATATGACAACCTGGATGAAATGGACACATTTCTGGAAAGGTATAATCTACCAAAACTGAACCCAGAAGAAGCAGAATGCCTGAATAGGCCAATAACAACTAGTGAAATTAAAGAAGTAATTCAAAATCTCCCAAAGCACATAAGCCCTGGGCCAGATGGCTGTACAGGTAAATTTTACCAAACATTTCAAGAAGAACTAACTCCTCTCCTCATCAAACTATACCAAAAAATTCAGGAAGAGGGAAGTCTCCCAAACTCTATGAGGCCAATATTATTCTAATCCCCAAACCAGGGCAAGATCCAACTAAGAAAGAAAGCTACAGTTCAATATCTCTGATGAACGTAGATGCTAAAATTCTCAACAAAATATTGGCCAATCGGATTCAGCAGTATATTACAAAGATCATACACCAGGATCAAGTGGGCTTCATCCCAGGGATGCAAGGATGGTACAACATTCGTAAATCAATCAATGCAATACACCACATCAACAAATTGAAAGATAAAAACTATATGATCATATCAATAGATGCTGAAAAAGCATTTGTTAAAGTGCAGCAACCATTTATGATAAAAACCCTCAGCAAAATGAGAATAGAGGGAGCATACCTCAACATCATAAATGCCATCTATGGGAAACCTGAAGCCAACATCATACTTAATGGACAAAAACTGAAAGCTTTCCCTCTAAGATCGGGAACGACACAAGGCTGCCCACTTTCTCCACTTCTATTCAACATTGTCTTGGAAGTTCTAGCTATAGCCATCAGAGAAGAAAAAGGAATCAAATGTATCCAAATTGGAAAGGAAGAAGTCAAACTGTCATTTGCAGATGATATGATAGTGTACATACAAAACCCGATTGGCTCCACCAAAAACTTACTTGACCTAATAAGAAAATTTAGCAATATAGCTGGGTATAAAGTCAATATCCAGAAATCAAAAGCATTTTTGTATACCAATAATGAAACAACAGAAATGGAAGCGAAAAAACAAATCCCATTTACCATAGCAACATGAAAAATAAAGTACCTAGGAATCAACTTAACTAAGGAGGTAAAAGACCTGTGCTCAGAAAACTACAGAACAATGAAGAAAGAAATCAAGGAAGACACAAATAAATGGAAGCACATACCATGTTCGTGGATGGGAAGAATTAACGTCATTAAAATGTCCATACTACCCAAAGCAATCTACATATTCAATCCCAATCCCAATTAAAATACCAATGACAGACTTCACAGAAATAGAAAAAATACTTCAAAAATTTATATGGAGCCAAAAACGCCCACGAATAGCCACCACAATCTTGAGAAAGAAGAACAAGGTAGGAGGAATCACAATCCCGGACTTCAAACAATACTACAAGGCTACTGTCATCAAAACAGCATGGTACTGGCATAAGAA
>PVIW01007804.1:0-68110 GCA_004026585.1 Noctilio leporinus | reverse complement strand
ATCTGATATTCCAGGTGCCTCTGTTTCATTTTGTGTTCTTTCTGGGGATTCTTCCTTTCCTTTTGGTGATGGACTGATTCTTTTTTTCCCCATTTTGGGTGTCTGTTCTTGCTTGCTCTTTATTTATTTATTTATTTTTGTTCTTTCCTTGGGTTAACCTGCTTTGCTTCCTTGCCTTAGTTGAGCACCCTTCTGTGATTGGAGATTTATGGAGTTCAATGTTGCCGTCTCCCAGATTTTCTCCACTTGCTGTTCTTGGTGCGTCCTTTATTTGGACTGTCTGGTTGTATTCTGGGCCTGCGGGCTACTGTCCTACTGGCCTCCTCCACCTCTGGGCTCTGCTCCCCTGTGTCCAGATGCTGCCCGTTCCAATCCCCAGGGTCCTGAAGACGTCTCACGCTCGTTATCCTGTCCTCTAGTTGCTTTGGTACTCGAGAACACCATCAGCACTGCTCTCTACTCTGTCGCCATCTTCCCTTTAAACATTTTTTCTATATTATAAAATCCTATTTTTGAAATAATGTTTTGGGTCTTCAAGTTATACTTATTTAATTTCATTTTACTGTTTCATTTTCACTCCTACACATTTAAAAATAGATGTTTCTAAATGCATACCCATTTATATGACTTTCTAGAAAACCCATTCTAAATATTGCCTACTGCTGACTTTAAATTTGTTTTTATTAAATGAGATTCTACAGTTGATTATTATTTCCAAGTAAAATTTTTTCTGCAACATCTTAACAAAATACTGCTTGCAAGTGCAGCACTGTTAATTCTATCTTCCTCTCCTGTTCTGTTACTAAGGGATCTCATTATTATCTATGAGAGTTAATTCTTTTCCCTACTTATACCACATGCCCTGAGTTGCAACATTCTGCAAAAAATGCTTCCACCTGCAATGATGACTGCCGAATATCTGAGCATGGAACACAAACACTTCTACATTCCCATCTATTTCCATTATTTAGAAAATAAATGAGATTATGAGTCTAAGTCCAGCCTGATATATAAATGTCTATTACACAATACTGAAACTGGAGCAAATATAACTCAGTAGGTCAGTATGGCTATTAACTTCAGATAAAAGCTCAATGATTAAAATTGTTTATCAGGGAATTTATTGCAGAAGTGTGGTTGGGAAGGTTTAAATGCATTCTGAAGCAACAAAAAAAAGGCTGGTTAATCAGGAGAATGGCCTCTTACATATATCTAGGGCATTAAAAAGTCTGTGTATCTGCATCACACATTCAAGAATGAAAGAAATACAGAAAGGATCAAGTTCATTAATAAATATCTATCCTCCAAATAGCTCAAATTGATAAAACCATAGTGATAAACAATTGCTTTAAAATTTCTTGACTTTTTCCTATTCCTTCTTTCCATTTCCAATGCTACCATCTTAGTTCTCATCATGTAAAAAATCTATTTTGGAGCCCTGGCTAGTGGCACAGTGGATAAGGTGCTGGCCTGCAAACCCAAAGGTCGCTGGTTCAATTCCCCAGCCAGGGCACATAACCAGATTGCAAGCCAGGTCTCCAGGCAGGTCTGTAGCTGGAGGCAGATGAAAGGCAACCACACATTGATGCTTCTCTCCCTTTCTTTCTCCCTCCCTGTCCTTCTCTCTGAAAATAATGAATAAAATAATTTTTTAAAAATCTATTTTATATTTGTTTAACTGCTTCCTAATCAATCTCTCTGTCTCCAGGTCCAACCTCCTATTCTATGCTACCACTCTCACATTTTTAAGTCCATCCTCCAAATAGAGTCTAGAATACTCTCTGTAAAATATAAACCAATCACATCACTTGCTTGTTTAATATTCACAAAGAAAATCAAAAGTCAGGGTGTTCCTGGCCCCCTTCCATCCCACTCTGAACACCCAAGGTCTACAAAGAGGGACTGTTGCTAGTGGTTCCTTTGGTCTTTCTATTTTAACTTAACCACCAATCATATTTCTTTGTGAGAGAAAAGAAAATAACTCCTAATTAAGAAATGTCAGGACTCCTATTTTATGGATGAAGTCTTCCACAAATACATTCTTACTTCTAAAACAATAGTTTTCAAGCCAGAATCATTTTTTAAAGTGATCAGAATCATTTTCTCCAAACAGTAGGTTATGTAGAACCCCAACAAAAAGTGGTTGAAATAGCATTCTTGAGATTGACAACATAAGCAGAGGTTAGATCATATCCAAGTACAGAAGCCATAGAATAAAACTCAGATTTGGTTGAGTCAATGCAAATTAAGTGGGGAGAAGAAACAGGTATGTGATAAAATCTTTACATTTTTGAAAGATTAGTGTGTTTTGTTTAAGAGTCACAACTACTGAGAATTTTAACATTTCTGATGTAGTTTCCTAAACTCCAGTTTAATCTGTGAAGAGTTACATGCACATTCCCAATAATAGGCTACCATGATAAAGGAGTCCTAGAATACCTGATCCTCACTGGTTAATCCCAGATGCATCACAAGGTAAAAATGCACCAGAAAGTCTGAGTTTGGCAGAACATCCTGGCGTCTGGTCATCATGGCACAGATCAATTTGTAGGCTTGTAGCTTGCCCTCCTTATATTCATTTGGCAATGTCGTTGCCTGCCAAGAAGACAATGTTTAAAGATTACATCAACTCCAGATGCAGTAGAGCATTTCAACATTTCATTTACTTCTCAGTTTTCCATAAGTTATTTATGGAGATGTGGGATTCATTGGCTTTAGTAAGACCCAGCCTGTCTCCAAAACATCCAGTATTGGGCAATTGCATTTTTAAAATTCAATTTCAGGAAGGAAGAGGAAATTAAAATAAAGGAATAAAAACACATTGACTTGCCTTAAACAGCCATGATGCAAACATTCTGAGTGGTGGGATCAAGACTGGAGGACAGGGAGAAGACTGGTTATCCAGGCTTATTGCTAGATTATCTCGTATCTAATTCACAAAGAGGAAAATTTTAGGGAAGGCAACAGAATTTACCCCAACGATATTCTAGTATTGTATTCCATGGTCAAACAGCTGCTTGCAATAACATTTCTATAAGCTAGGTAAAAATTTATAGTATTTACAGGTTTTTCTTTTATCATGAGATCTATTATCCTTTTGAATATTATATCTAATTTACTGTATGTAGTTTTAGATGCAATACAAAATTAGGGCATTGTTTTTCCTTGAATATTAATACCTGGAGAGGTCCTGAACTCCAAATGATAAGAAATGGTTCAATGAGTTATATTGTATAAACATAAATCATGGATTGGAAAAAAATGGGGAAAATGTATAATATGAATAAAGATAAAAACCAGAATGAAAATTGTATATATGCTAATAAAAATGTGTTTATCACTAGAAATAAGACCATTTTTAATATTAGTTACCTCTGGGATAGGGTGGTGTCAATTTACTTCTTAGTATTTTCTACATTTTTCAAATTTTGTGCAATAAAACTCAGTATCACTTTTATAAAGAGTTTAATTAAAAAGACTGAACAGTGCTCGCTTCGGCAGCACATATACTAAAATTGGAACGATACAGAGAAGATTAGCATGGCCCCTGCGCAAGGATGACACGCAAATTTGTGAAGCGTTCCATATTTAAAAAAAAAAAAAAAAAAGACTGAACAATTCCCTATTCCTTAATATTCTACAGTAATATTATATTTATGCATTAAATGAGATAATTCTTCCATATTTATAAAATGACAAAACTAAGTATTATTATTTATTTTTTGTTAATCAAACATAATTTGTGTAAACACCTAATTTTTGTTCCAGGGTATGTTCAGTATGAATTACAACATAGTTTTTATGTTAAACTAAGTCAATTTTTCTGTATTACAATAAAAGATAGCAAGAGTACCTTAGCCAGTTTGTACCAGAGTTCAAAGAGATAGCCAAAAACTTTGGCATGGATCTTAGGCGACTGGATATTATTCACATCTCCCAGGATTCCCAAGATTCTTCGCCATAACACAGCAGCAGAATCCGGGTGCCAACCAGTGAGGCTCCCTCCAGCAATTACACTGCAGTCATCTGCAAGGCATTCGCTGCTATCTATGGAGAAAAATGTGTGTTAACCTTGGAAACACAATCCTGATTTCATCTTAGAACCTTTTCTTTAATGAAAATTACCAATGCTTCAAAGTTTATGTATTCAGAGTAAAATAATTAAGATGAAAATTTTCTACTTGACAATTTTTTACAGAATTGGTTTTTTAAAAAAATAATTTTTAGACTACTTCAAGTTTTAAAAAAAAATTGCTAGGATAACATTAAGTTCATATACTCCACAATGAGTTTCCTTATTGCTAAACATCCTACATTAAGTATGGGACATTGTTACAATTAATGAACCAATATTAAAACATTATTATGAAGTCCATACTTACTCAGATCACTTTGTTAATTTTAACCTAATGTTTTAATTCTGCTCCAGAATTGCATCCAGGTTATCACAGGACATTTAATTGTCATGTTTCCTTAGCTTCCGTTTGGCTACGACATTTTCTGATTGTCCTTGTTTTTTAAGACATTGATAGTTTTAAGAAATATTGATCATATATTTTCTAAAATACTCTTTAATCGGGATTTGTTTGATGTTTTTCTCATGATGGTTTTTTTTTTTTTCCTTGTGTTCCTGTAATGAACATTTCTTAGCTCTGATGTATGATCCTTTCCCAATATTCTTAGATTTCATTTGCTTCATTTAGGATTTTTACTGATAGGCTTTTAAGTAAGGTGGATTCTTAATTTTTGCTTTTTAAATATGTACCTTGTCTGGTTTCATTATCAAGGTAATACAAGTTAGATAATGGAAGTTAGGGAGCTTTCTAGCATCAAGAACAGGTTAGAAAAAAATAGTTTCTCACTTACTTGAAGCTTCATAAAACTAGGAAATGTCCTTTGTTTTTATAAGTATATTCAAATTAATCTACTATATTAAAATTTCATATTGTTTTTGTATTTCTATTCCTTTTTCACCCCCAATATTTTATCAATTTTGCCTATCCATTTACTTTATGTTATTTTTTAAAAGATTTTATTTATTATTTTTAGAGAAAGGGGAAGGGATAGAGGCAGAGAGGGAGAGAGTCATCAATGTATGGTTGCCTTTCACCTGCCTCCAGCTACGGACCTGGCTGGAGTGAATTGGAACCTGGTTATGTGCCCTGGCTGGGAATCAAACCAGTAACCTTTGGGTTCACAGGCTGGTTGGTGCCTTATCCACTGTGCCACCAGCCAGGGCCTATTTTATTTTTTTAAAGAGTGATTTTTGATAGTTTTCTCTATTACTTTCTAGCACATATGTGTATACACTTTGCCTTATTTATTAATGCAAAAGTTTATTTGTTTATTCATACAGAAGTTCCCTTTGTATTAATTCTATATATTACATTGCCATTTTCCCCTAATTCTTAAAATAGAACAAATAGATCAATATTTTACTCTTCTAATATTAAAAACCTAAGGGTATATTATTTTCTTCCATTTAAGTCTTCAGCTACATTCTAGAGCCTTTGATATGAGTTTTCGTTTTAGTACAATTTGAAATATTTCCTAATTTATAATTTAATTCCTTCTTGGACTTAATTTATCTAAAGTGCAGTTGTTAGTTTCTTAATATATTTTTGTTTTATAATTTTTTAAATTAATGTTGTCACATTCACAGAATGTGGTATAGTTTCAAATTATGGCATTGGTTGAGACTTGCCTAAAGATTTAGTTGGTTAATTTCTGTAAATGTCTCATGTGCTTTTAATCACATAATAACATTTTAATTAAGTTCAAAGTTTTTTTACATAGATATAAAATATCTCCATTCTGTATACATGTGTGTATATATATATATACACAATATAATATATTAATTGTATTGTGTAAGCTTCTCTAATTTTCTAATTTTTGAGTTATTAAAATTTTCTATGATAAATACAGTTTTATCAGTAATGCCTTATAATTATTAAACTTCACTTCATATATCTATAGGCTGAGAAGTTCACATAAATTCAGAATTATTGATTTTACTAATAAATGATTTCTGCTTTAAAGTTTATGTGATATATACACTTATAGCTAGATCAGTGTTATTTCTTTCTTCCTATCTATCACTGTATTTAACTAGGACCTCCTTTGCTTTGCTTCTCTTTTGAATCTTAGGAGGGAGTTTTAAAAGCTGTGTCCCATTTCCACTACTAATGCCCTCTTTTTATCTTATACTGTTATTAAGATAATTATTCCTAAAGTTGTATTCCTCAAAAATTTCCCACACAAATGAAGACAAACTGATGTCTAGGCAATTGTTAACTCCCACTTAGTGTCATTTTAAGCATATATGTTATTGGTGTTTTTAAGGCCTAGTCAAAGAAATTGAATCACAATTGGTGAATGTGAGGAACTCAGGTAGAGGAATGACAAGACCCAACAAGAAGCAGAAAGGACTTAATAAGACAAGGAGCCAGGGCAGATCCAAGAATTGTCTGCATCCTTCCTTTCCCCCAAGACAGCTGCTAATAGCTTATTTTATTAGACATTGAGAGATTCCAAGACACCAAAACAGAAAATTTAATAATGGCATCATGGAAAGGCCTTACTCAAACAGGAACTTTGTTCCTTATTAAAAGGAAATGCATCTGTATTTCCCATATAATCTGTTGAAGACACAATAAAATGTTCAGATTGAATTCAAAATGGAATTCCTAAACACTGTGCTTAAAAGACAGGAGGTACAGAGAAGAAAAGCCTGATTATGGGCCTTGTGGGTTCTCTGAAAAGACTCATCCTCCTAATGTTTAATTTGTAAAATAAGTGCAATACCAAGCATCGGTCAGTCAAGAAGTTAAGATGAAGCTTTAATGAAAGTTTATAAATCAACATAAGATCTCAAATGAATACAAAGCATAGTATGACATTTATTTTTCTCCTAAAGAATACCCTGCCTTGGCTGGTGTGACTCAGTGGACTAAGTGCAGGCCTGTGAACCAAAGGGTCACTGATTCGATTACTAGTCAGGGCACATGCCTGGATTGTGGGTCAGGTCCCAGGTTGGGGGAACCACATATTGATTTTTCTCCCTCTCTCCTTTCCTTCCACTCCCTCTGAAAATAAATAAAATCTTAAATAAAATAAGTGTACAAAAAAAGAATACCCTGATGTCTTTAATCCTTTGAGGAGAACAAAAAAGTAAGGGGTTAGATGATTTAGTTTTAATTCCCTCCTACCACCCCCAAAATGCAGCCACCTAAAATAGAGATAAACTCTTCAGCCCCTTAGGCCTCAGCATTCCAGTCACACTGGAGCTTTGCTTGAGTAACACCACCAAGTAAAAAAGGTTGGGTACCCCATCATCTGCACCTCCTTACTAACTGCCAACTAATACATTTTCAGTTACAAAAGGACCTCACCTAAAAAAGTTTCAATACTGTTATGCTCTCTCAAAAATTTACACCTCAATGATAAATACTAGGTAACAGCTCCATCACATTATCAATAAATATTGAGTCTAAGTATTTGAAATGACTGCATGCTCAATATTACTGTGAATATTTGTTTAAGGAGCTGAAATGTTTTTGCCCAAAATTATTGAACTCGTGGCATAAGTAACAGAACAGATGCTGACATTTTACTTGTAGATGGTTCCTCAGTGAAGCAGCACTTAATTAAAAATGGGGATTTGAGAGATTTCAGAAAATTTCATGTTCACCAAAAAAATGCCAAATATTTAGTTTTATTTTATTTTTCATGAGCAAGCTAGTATGCTGACTTGCTATCTTTTCATTTTATTATTACTAAGTGCAATAGGGGCATTTAAATATTTTTATTAAACTGGAAACTTGCAAACAAATAAAATTTATCATCTTCCTCTAAATATATACATGATTTTAACACAGCAATATAAAGTTTAAACTTTGCAAATATGCAAAAAATTTTAATTATAAAATAAATCTTGGTAAAACAGGCAATTATGACCAAATGATTTCACATAGGGTCAATTTTATGTAGGGTTGGTAGAGTGTTAAAGAAACATAGCAGGCAGTTTGGAAATGAATTTCTCTTTTGATTTGAAATTTGAGACAAACCTAAAGGCTCAAGTGAAATACCCTAATGCTGGAACCAGAATAATCAGGATTGACCTCAGAAGATCTGAAGTGGAGAGGTAGCAGGTTTGCTGGTGTTCTATAGGCCAGCACTACAGACTGACTTTCTCTCCTTCTTCATCTGCTTTCCAAGGTGAGCAACCAATCAGAGCAGATTGAAGCCAAAATCTCAAAAAGTGTCTAATGGCAGTCAAAGCTGATAGGCACACCAACTTGCAAGAATAGCTTTGGTGTTAGGTAACAGTGAATGTAATTCACATGAACAACTATAATTAAAAGCAAAAGTGGTAAAAGGATTTTAATAATATTTGGAGGAGGGGCTGTGATAAATATACTAAACAAAAATGATTTTGAATCTGAATCTCAGATTTTCTATTACTAAAAAAGGTTAAAATTTAATTGTTGTTTTAGCCAAATAAAATGACAGCCTTAAACCTAAAGCTTTTCCATTCATTGACTCAACTATTTACTAATGTTCCTCCCCTGCCCTGTCCGGTTCTAGAAGCCAAGGATTGGCTGTGAACACAAACAATGACACCCTCCTACAGCTTTTATTTCAGTGGGGGAAGACCACTGATCTCCTCCCACTAAACCAAAACGTTGGATACTGTTTCTTACTAAACCTTATCATAAAACACATCGCTGACCTGACAGGGACCTGGAAAGGGAAGAACACCAAAGCTGACATTTTCCCTTTAGGGTTCTGCCAATCCTTAGAATTTTTAGTTTCTCTGATAATAAAAAGAAAGTTGTAAAGGGTATGTTGTAGTTAAATTAATGACTAATAATTCTCTTTCAGTTAGCTTATTTTTAGAAGATATTTTCTTCTAGAAGTTTTAAGAATTTCCTTTTCATGTTAAAGTATTTTATCCATCTGGAATTGAGTGTGGGCATGGTGTAAGTTAGGGATTCTATTTTATTTTTTTCATATGGCTAAATACTTGCCCTACAAGCATTTGTTAAACAGTAAAGCCTTTCCTCGCTAGATCTGGAATGCCACCTCTCTCATAACATTATGATTCCATTCCTGTGTGGATTCATTTATGTCTTTTGTATTCTATTCTATTAGCCCATTTGCCTATCCCTGTGATTAAAACTTCTTTAAATGAATCTCCTAGCACTTATCACATTACTTGTTGGTATCAGAAAATATCTTGTTTTCTTGGTAAGCTATTAAGCCAACTGTGGCTATGACTTAACCCAATTTTACTTCTTATAGCTCCTAAGTCAGTATTTCTAGTTTGTAAGCTTATTTGCTAATAAGAGATGATATCAGAAGCAATACTGATTTTTAGTTATATAGTCACAACTATTCCTAAAAATCACTACCTCAACAGAACAGAATTGATGACAGTATCAACTGATGCCCTAGATCTGGAACCTGCAGACCAGGAAAGGACTGCCCCTGCCCTTACCCCTGCCCCTCCTAGGGTTAATAATTCTAAGAGACAGTATACAACTCACCAGGAAGTATTCCTTTCATATGCACACTACCTAATCTAAAGCTCATACCTCCCAACAAGACATTGTATCTCCCTGCCACAGTCACCCCAGGATCAGGTACTGAACAACTAGGGACAGCATCTATGCTCCAGAGTTGGCTGAAATTGTTCAAACTAGCCAATCCCATCTCTGCTTACGCTGGCTTGCCTTGCCTTTCCCATGGAAATGACAGTTAAGGCTGTTGCACAGGTCTCTGCCTTGTCCCACTGTCTCCTGACCAACTCCAGTGCTTTCCTTTGTGGCTCACCTACACAGCAGGCCAGGCCTCCTGTTTCTAGGGACCTGTAGGTATAAACTTCTTCCTGCATAATAATCATTTCCATGTCTGCATGTGTAACCATACCAGGTTAAAACAAATCCCAGTACATTTTGACAGAAGACACAACAAATTTAGCTGTTATTTTTAGTAAATATGAAATGATTTACACATGAAAGCAAATATAAAACTAAACTGTTATTTTGCCAGTGATAAAGGAATCTAAGATTTTAGAAATTTATTGTTGTCAGCATTTGATAATTGGGAGGCTTATTCAATGAGAAACAGATACACTCAAATTATTTGGTCACTCTTGGCATGTCCTAAAGGCCAGGCTAACAACATGAGTTTTATTTTGTACATTTATAAAGAAATCCTTCTCTGAAGAACAGAAAGTTAAATTCAGAACTGTGATAATCCTTAAAGCTTATCATATTACAGTTTGTCCTTTTCACAGATGACAAGGTGAACTATTGAACTGAGTGTACTGATTCTCTACATTAGTATTTCAAAGAACTAAGTAGTTGGAGAAGTTAATCATGACAAAGAAAGTATATCATATATAATTACCTCACATAAGTTTATTAAATTGAGTTATCCCATGTATACTCTGAAATGGGATCAAAACCAATCTTTTCAAAGGACAGACAAAAGAAGTAATCACTCAATTTTCTTTCTTTTCAATAAAAATAATTAAACTAGTTCTTGTTTAAATAATTTCAACTTATTAAAGATTCAGTACTGCCTTCAAAAGTACCACCATGAGTTTGCCTTGGGTAGTCTGTATACTAAAGTCAAAGAAGCCATTTATTCCATAAATGTATTAATGAGTCTCAAAGAGTTTAAAGGGTTTTGCAATAACAGAAGTGTAGTGGAAGGGAGTAGACAGCACTGCATGTGGAGTCAAAACACTTTAAAGGTCAGTTCTAACCCCCACACTTACCTTCTGGCTAGACAAGATTTCCCTGGGACTCAGTTTTCCCATCTCTAAAACATAATATCTAAGATTTGGCCTGCTTACATACAGAATCAAGTTCTTTGTAAGGGTTATAGCCCACATAAATTTGCTGTATTTTTATTCAAATTTGCTATACATAACTATATATAAACAATTTTAAATCACTTTAAAAGAAACACAAATTTGAAAAGTACAATTGCTATGCAATAATTTATAAACTAAGCACAATTTTTTTTTTTTTTTTTACTAAGCACAAATTTTGCCAGCCATTTTCTTATTGCCTTTGTAAGGCTTCTACCATTGGCAGATATAAATAAGTAGATAAAAAATATCCCTATCTTTTAAGGACAGCACTATAGCATTATAAGGCAGTATGTTACTCACAGCTAACTGGTCTATCGTTTTTCTTTGTTTATTATTCTATCCTTAAAATACACACACATTAAATATTCATTAAGATCATACTTTTGGGTCTTATAGATAAAAGATTTTATCCTACATCACTTTTCCAATGTAAATTTTATGAAATTTTAATGTTACTCCCTCATGAATTTCCAAAACATCAGAGACTCTGGTTAAATTTTATGTTAGGATTAATAGAAACCAAAGTTGGCTTGGTTAAAAAAAAAAACAAAACCACTAAGGTCAAACTTTAGACTTCATTTATACCAAAATTATTTTTAGCATTTTAATGACATTTTTTAACCAACATGTGCCTTATGGGTTATTGGTTTCATGAAAGATATCTGTATGTAAACATGAGTATAGTAGACCAGAACAGACTTGGCTACGGTCAGCATTTTCCACACTGAGTTCATTAAACACTTGTCTCTCCTGACACAAAAACAAAGCAAAACAAATACCAAAGTCCTTTTTGGGGTTCCCATTCTCTTCAGTCCTGTCACAAATGTGAGGGAGCTGAGCCTTTCAAGGTTTGCATACCCAGGGTTACATAATATGCATGTGTGTAAATATATATGTATGTATATAAGTGTGCATGTGAATAAACTGCAGACCACTTCCATACACAATGCTTTTTGCACTAGGCTTGGATGTTCACTCTTTCATTCCTCCACAATCCTACAGCAGGGACTATTATTATTCCTATTTTACAGAAAAGAAGTTGAAGGATAACATGATTAAGTTAATTTGCTCAAAGCCACCCAGCAATTCCTCAGCAGAGCCTGGATGCAGGCCCAGACAATTTTGTTCTATAGTCCACATATGAATCTTAGAAATTCTATACTTAGGGGTAAAAGGTGCAAAAAATACAGAGTATAACATCATTTTTTTAAAGTCTAAAAGTATGGTATATTGATTATTTGAGGACACTAATATATATGGTAGGTCTAAAAAGAAATAAAGAGGTTAAAAAATATTTGAGATAGTATCAAAGAATGATGGGAGAAAGAAACTCAAGAAGGCCCTCTAAGAAATCTTACTGGTTTGCATGTTTTACTTTTTAAATTTTATTTATTGATTTGAGAGAGACAGAGAGGAAACAGTGAGGGAAAGAGAGAGATACTGATTTTTATTAAACTTTTTTCATTCATTGGTTGCTTCTTATACGTGCTCTGACCAGTGATAGAACCTGCAAACTTAGTATATCGGGACAACACTGACCAAGATGAGTTACCCTGCAAGGGCTGCTGTTCTATTTCCTAAGTTGTGTACTAGGCTCACTGGCTCTCACTTGTTATATGGTAAAATTTCAAAAATATATTTATCAATAAGCTGTTCAAATTACTAAACTTATCCTAGATTTAAGATCCTTATAAAGTGAATAAAATCACACTTCTGCTTCCCAAGTCAGGGATGGCAAAGGCTTGACACAGTATCCTCACTTCCTCCTATGATGGATAGTGGCTGTAGGCTTCTTTCCATTATCTGGACACCAATTTAGAACCCTCTACACACGTCGCAGAAACAGATGGCTGGGGCTGCCACAAGCAATTTGATGGGAGGTGGCACCCTTATCATTATTTTGTTAAAGGACTCCTAAATTTCTTACAAACTGTGGGATTTCCCAACCATCAGAACTGTTGCCTCCTTTTTAAAGACATAGTTACCTGTTAAGTTTGAAGCATCGGTGGGACTCAGTTGCAACCAATGGCGGGCATCAGAGTCAGCCACAACATCTGTGGGAGAGCTTAGTTCTGTCTCTTCCTCACAGTTCTGCCATGAGGTCATGGATAACTCTGCCTCGTTGTTATAGCCCAAAGCTGTGTCACTGCTGATGCTTTCATCTGGCACAATGGAAGAAACAAAGTCTGAGATAACTAACAGCTGAAATAAGAACTTTCACAATTACCTGCACACAAGTAACTACATGGCTGACCCAGCAGGAGTCATGAGGGGCAAAGGGACTCAAAACATGCCTGTGCAGGGCTCTTGCTCAATGAAACAAAGCTTCTAAGTGCAGGGCATTAATAATTATTACAACTCCACTACATATCACACAAGTAGCATTGTTTTTAGGGGCTTCAACTCAGTTATCTCATATACCCAAAGGATTACACCAATTCCTTGTTTTCAACTACAACACTTATTCAACTATAAAATGGGGGTGGGTGGAAGAAAGGGGGGAAAAGTGGTCTACCACAAATGCAAGTTTATTCTGCTAGTTAGAAGAGCCTAATAATGTTTTACCTCTTAAGCCTGATGTCTAGACCTCACTTCAGGTTGAATCACCCAGGATCATTGGGGGATGAGGTATTCTACTGCAAAACATTTTCTCCAAGAGAAATTCTCTCCTTTATATACTAAAAAGTTGTCATTTGTCAAAATCAAAGATACTTTCAAAAGTGATTAAGTTTTAGAGGGCTATTTTCTCTAACACAAAACAGACCTAGACAGTTTACTCTTCTGAGTCTCCCATCTACTTCAAAACAATTTTATGTATCTACTCTTTCTGTCTGCTTACTCTTTCAGCTGCTTTTTGTATCTGCTGCTGACAGTCCCCAGCCTTTCTGCTTCTAATCTGCTGTCCTCTTTTCATTTGCAAAGAACTGAAAGTTTTCCCAGTCACCAACCTGCTAGGTCCCTTACTGCACTGCCACAGAACTCAAAGCCAACAGGGACTGAAGAAGGAGCCTAAAGGAAGCTCCTCCTCGTCCTACCAAGAACACCCTGGACCTGAGCTGTCTATTATTATGCTGCTGTGAGAAGAAAGTAGCTCAGGTCTTGCTTTCTGGAAAGTAGAGTATTAGGGCCACAGTTTACAGTGTGTGATAATATGTTAAGATTCCAGTCAAATTATATATTTTTAAATACTTATACTATTGAATTCAATGTACGTCTAAACCATTTTGCTCTTAGCTGGTGGGAACTCTCTAGGGAAGATCATTTTGCCCTCTTGATCTGTCTGCTCATTTAGCTACTAGTCTTAGTTGTGCTTCTCACTTGGGGAAAAGCCCAGGGGTGGAAAGATAGGCCTCAAAATACAGGTAACTGACTAGAACTGTTTTTTTGTTTTTTTGTTTTTGTTTTTAATTTATTGTTGTTGTATTACATCTATCCTAGAACTGTTTTTATTGTATGTGTGAATTAAATGTCCATCAATCCTGAAATTCTAGGAATACAAATTTTCCATTTCACAACCACATATCTTCAGATGATAGTATTCAAGTTAGAAAGTAAAACGAAAATGAAATACAACAACTCTGAATCTGGATGAACACAGACCATATTTCCTGGAACTTACTCTTCTGTCTTTCTCTCCATTTTCCTTGCATCTGCTGCAAATCATCTTTTAAATCCAGTTCGGCAGAGCTGCTGCTTCTTCGAACTAAGATCTTCAGACAAAAAGAAATATTTTATTTGTTACAGGAAAGTTTTAATTTGTACAAGACTGTAAAGTTTTTAGTCTGTATTTCTAAAGAAAAAGAAACAATAATAATAGCAACAAAAAACCTGAATGTTGTTTTCTATTTGAAGGATGTGTTCACAAATTATTAATGATTGAATTATAAATTACTCAAGAGCTGAAATTTATGGCTTCTACTTTGTCAACTGACATTCAATTAAACTGAGTTACTGAGAAGAAACACAAAACTATATGAAAATAATTTAGAATCCTATTTGTTCCTCTGCTCAAGCACACATACATAGTGAATGCAATTCCCCAGAAGACCTAAGTTACCCACAAATGGTGAGTGTGCTGGCAAGGAAGGCATAAACTCCACCAAGACTTTTCTAAAGGCTACTCAGTGCCTCCCTTGTTAAACGTGCAACACTTTCTTGAACATCGCTCAACACTGTACCTTGTATTAAATACAGAGCACTAAAACTTGGCAGCAATCTGCATCACTCTAAAATTTATGCATCGCTTGGAGAGACAAAACATACACAAATTACACAAAATGATTACAAGGTACGTAACCAAAATGCTCAAATAAATTCTCTCTACAAGGTATGCAGAAAAATGTGTTACCTTAATTGGCCACAGTAACAGGACAGCTGTTCAAGAAGGCAACAGACATGAAGTGGTAGAGAGAAGGCAGGAGGGAACTCAAAGCAGGTAGCACTGAGTGGTAATCAGCAAGTTCTATGTGTAGGAAAAGAAGCTGATTATAGCAGGCCATGCAGGGCACGCAGGTGAAGAGAAAAAAAGATAAGAAGGAAATGCAGACCACCTTCTAAAAGAGGCAGTTGCCAGTAGGCCTTCAACATCAGATTTAGGAATTACACCCAATATTGACAAAATGAGTAATTGTATGTTCCAGATAATACCTTATTGTGATTAAAAATATATCTAAAAAGAAAAGTCTAGTAGTTATCTTCAGGGTTAGTGTTAGAATGAAATTGTTATGGAATTGTTATGAGGATTCAGGAATAGGCAGATAAGACCTTTGTTAGAGAAAGAGGGGGGAAGATAAATAAGAAAATGCAGAATGACAGGCAAGAGATTATAACAACCTGCACATGACAATGGAATAAAATTAAATCACAGAAGTATATGAATCTAGGAGACCATGACAACAATGGTGACGAAGGAAGGAAGGAAAGAAGGATGATGAACCAAGGAATTTGAGGTAATTTTTGATATTTAAATTTTTATCTATGGGCTGAGTATCCAAAAACCAATAGGTAAGCAACAAAAATTCAGGATTGTGAGACAGAGGATAAATCCAGGAATAGAGATATAAATTTAAGGGTCCTCTAGCATAGAGTATATTTTTAAAAACCTAGATTCAATGTACCAAGTCAAACAATGAGGGAACCTGGTCATCTGAAGTAGACAGTACAATAAAATATAACCAACCCACACCTCATTGGACAAAAGGAGGATGAGGAAGAAACCTGAAGGTAGGGACACAGCAAATTATGCCTGGTGGGACACTGGGTCCCTAGTCTCCTGTCACACACCAACACTTAATTCATCCATTCCACAGATCCTGTAGGAGATGACACCTACACCTGATCCAAAATAACTAAGTCAAGAGATTTAAAATGACAGAACAGATATGAGGGACTAAACTGTCAACAAGCAAATAATTTTTCCACAGTGGGTTCCCATGCAAGATAGACACTTTTGTCCAACACAAGCTCTGAGGATGACTGGCTACTTCAAAGACTGCACCACTCACAATATAAACTTTTCCAAACTAGAAGATCTTGAACTTCTGGTCAAGATGGAGGAATTGGTTGCCGTACTTCATCACCTCATGCAACCACAAGAAGAATTACAATTGCTCTCAAAACAAAAAAATACACAGAAATGCCAGAAAATTGAACTGTATGAAAGTCTGACAACCAAAGATTTAAAGAAGCCATATTTATTTTGGGTAGGAGGGGCAGAGACCAGGTGTGGGGTGGAGAGGATGTGGTGTGGCATGGAGAGACAGTGACAGTGATAGTGGAATGGATAGTCCCACATTCACGTATGATGGGTAAAAATTGAAAGGGATATTTTGGGAATGAGAGATCCCAGCCCCAGGCCAGACTGCAAAGCCAAGGGTTCTAGCACTGGAAAGATCAAGGCCCATAACTTCTAGCTGTAAAAACCAGTGGGGGTTGGGGTGGTGGAAGAAACTTCCAGTCTTTCAGGAGAGTCTGTTTAAAGGGCCCACATGGACTTAGAAGGTAAGCAAACCCACCCACTCTGGGAATCACCACTAGGACAACAGAAAGATGGGTGCCAGTTGCATACAGAAGGGGGTAAAATAACTGGAAATGAGGCGAGTGCCAGGAAAGCCACCAGAAGCCAAAAATGGCACTGTCCCCTCTCCAACCTCTCTCTCCCACACAGAGCCACAAAGCAGGTTGTCCCACCCTGGTGATTACCTAAGGCTCTGCCCCATACAATTACCAGGTATGCTAGGACAGAAAGTCAAAATAGCTCTACCTGATACACAGAAACAAACACAGCAAAGCTGCCTAATTTAGGAGACAAAGAAATATTGCCCAAATCAAAAAAGAGAATGAAACCTCAGAAAAAGAACTAAACAAAAGGGGAGATAACCAACCTATCCAATGCAAAGTTCATAATACTGATGATTGGAATGCTGAAAGAACTCATTGAGTATGGCAACAACATAAAGGAAGAAATGAAGGTTACACTAAGTGAATAAAGAAAAAACTAAGCTCTGGCCAGTGGTACAGTGGATAGGCACCTGTCTGCGAACCCAAAGGTTGCTGGTTTGATTCCCAGCCAGGGCACGTAACCAGGTTGCAAGCCAGGTCTCCAGTCAGGTCCATAGCTGGAGGCAGGTGAAAAGCAACCATACATTGATGTTTCTGTCCCTCGCTACCTCTCTTCTTTCTTCTCTCTCTAAAAATAATAAATAAAAAAATTTTAAAAATCTATATGGAACCATCAGTGGAGCAGAAGAAGTTGAAATTCAAGTCAATGATTTAGAACATAAGGAAGAAATAAGCATTCAGCCAGAACAGCAAGGCAAAAAAAGAATTCAAAAAAGTGAGCAGAGTATAACGACGCTCTGGGACATCCCCAAAAGTACTAACATCCAAATCACAGGAGTGACAGAAGGAGGAGAGGAAGAGTAAGAAATTGAAAACTTATTTTAAAAAATAATGAAAGAAAAGATTCCTAATTTGGTGAAGGAAATAGACATATAAGTCAGGAGGCACAGAGTCCCAAAAGCTAGACCCAAAGAGGACCACACCAAGACACATTATAATTAAAATGCCAAACGTTAAAGATAAAGAGAGAATCTTAAAGCATCAAGACAAAAAAGCAGAGAGTAACCCTACAAAGGAATTCTCATAAGACAATGAGCTGATTTCTCAAAAGACACTTTGCAGGCTAAAAGGGAATGGCAAGAAGTATTCCAAGTGATAAAAAGCAAGGACCTACAGCCAAAATTACTCTATTCAGCAAAGCCTTCATTTAGAGAGGAAGGCAGATAAAGTGCTTCCCAGACAAGGTAAAGCTAAAAGAGTTCATCATCACCAAACCATTATTACAGGAAGTGTTAAAGGGACTTATTTAAGGAAAAAAACAAACAAACTATGAACATCAAAATGACAAGAAATTCACAACTATCAACTAAATCTGAAAAAAATAAACTAAGCAAACAACCAGAACAAGACAGAATCATAGATATGGAGATTATTTGGAAGGTTATCAGCTAGGAGGGGAAGAGGGATAATGGGGAAATTGTGCAGGGATAAGAAGCATAATTGGTGGGTCAAAATAGACAGAGGGATGTCAAGAATAGCACAGAAAATGGGGATGACAAAGAACTTATATGCACAGCACATGGACACAAACTAAGGAGGGACTGCTCGAGGGAAGTGGGTACTGAGTGGAGGGGAGCAAAGGGGGAAAAATTGGGACAACTGTAATAGCATAATCAACAAAAAATACACCTAAAAGAATATTGAACAAGCAAACAAATGAGAAGTGGGGACTAAGATGTATAATCAAAAGACAGAATAATTATAAGCCAAAAAACAAAAGATGGCCAACACTATATTAAAAAATATTACACAGCTTTAAAGAAGGATGATGTAGATCTAATGTGATAATGGAAATATATCCCAATAGTTCTTTATGTGAAAAGCAGAATGTAGGCTCTTCTGTTTCCAACTGAGAAAAGAAATGTCCACCAGCTATAAAACATGAAAATTTGAGTTTTAATTTGAGACTCACTGGAAATAAAATAAAATCCAAGCTATTCATATCCCTCTCTGAAAAGCAAGTAGAAATCAGGACAGTGAAATGGGACTATCTTAAGTGTAAATCTAATATTACAAAAGAACTAAGACTCTAGGATTACATTAGCACTCCCCGGTTCCAGGAAGAAACAAATGCAAAGGCTGTCCTCAATCACTTGAGACATTCAAATTTATTAGAGTAAGATCTGTCATCTTGGAACTCAATCAAAGATCACCAAACACCAAAGGAAATATAATTACTACACAAAAGAGTCTCAGAAACAACAAATATCACACTTAAACACCCTCTCCCAAGGATTTCAGATAATTTGGTAAAGAATTTAGAATTATCATATGCAAATAATTTGAAGAAATAAAAGATATGAATCACAAAAATGAACAAACAAGATATTACTAGAAATTATAGATATACTTGAATAGAATCAACCTGAACTTCCAAAAGCAAAAGGCATCATTGTTGAACTAAAAAACTCAGTAGAAGTATTGAACAGTAGACTACATATAAGTAAGGAGAGAATTATTGAACTGAATGAAAGACATATCTGATGAATTACATAGAATGTGTCCAGAGAGCCAAGGGGAATGGAAAATATAAAAGGGGCTTAAGAGACATGGAAGACAGGATAAGAAAGTCTAAACAGGAGAGGAGGAAAGATGGTGACAGAGTAGAGAGCCATCAGCAGAACACTGATGGCGTTCTCGAGTACCAGAGCAGCTGGAGGACAGGATAGGGAGCATGAGATGTCTGCACGTCCCTAAGAATTGGAGTGAAGCAGCTCAAAAACAGTGTATAAGAAAGGATAGAAGGAGTGTCTTGCAATCAGCCAACTGGAAGGAAAGGAGCAACATACACAACCAATCCAGAATAAAACCAGACAGCCCAAGTTAATGACATAAAGGCCACCCCAAGAGCAACAAGTGGAGAAAATCTAGGAGACTGCAACACTGAACTCCACAAATCTCCTAACACAGAAGGGTGCTCAACAAAGGTAGGGAAGCAAAGCAGATTAATCCAAGGAAAAACAAAAACACAAGCAACAACAGACACCCGAAATGGGCAAAAAAAGAATCACTCCATCACCAAAAGGAAAGGAAGAATCCCCAGAAAGATCACCAAATGAAACAGAGACACACAATATTATCAGATATGAAATTCAAAAGAATGATGATAGAGAAGCTCAATGAGCTCAGCCAGCTCAAAGAAAACTTTAAACAACTCCAGGGAAGTTACAAGGAACTTACAGAGCTATGCCAGCATCAAAAAGGACTTAGAAACTATCAGTAAGAGCCAAGAGGAAATGAAGAATACAAATTCTGAATTGAAGAACATGGTAGAAGGAAGTAACAGGAGGCTAGAGGTGGCAGAGGACCGGATGAGTGAGTTGGAGGATGACATAGACAAATACTCCAAGACAGTATATGAGAAAGAAAAAAGACTGAACAAGATTGAAGAGGTTTTAAGAGAGATGCAGGACAACATGAAACACCCATATCATAGGATACCAGTAGGAGAAGAGAAACTAGGAATGGAAAACCTGCTCAAAAAGGTAAGGATAAAAAATTTCCCTAACATGATGAGTGAAAACATTACTCAAGTTCAGGAATCACAGAGGGACCCAATGAAGATCAACACAAACAGAACAACTCCAAGGTACATTATAATTAAAACAACAAATTTCAAAGACACAGAGAGAATCCTAAAAGCATGAAGAGAGAAATAGGAAATAACATATAAGGAGGCTCCAATAAGGCTATCAAATGATTATTCAACAGGACAAATTCAAGCCAGAAGGGAATGGCAAAAAGTATTTCAAGTAATGACACACAAAGGCCTGCAACCAAGAATACTCTACCCAGCCAGGCTCTCATTCAAGATGGAAGGAGAAATAAGCAGCTTCCCAGACAAAAGAATACATCTCTACCAAATCAGAATTGCAAAAAATGCTAAAGGGTGTGCTTTAAATATAAATGAATGAATAAAATGAAGAAACAGAGAGAGCCAAAGAGGAATACAGGTGCAAAATGAGAAAATGGCAATGAATAAGTATCAATCACCTTAAATATAAATGGATTAAATGCACCAATCAAAAGACATTGTGTAGCCGAATGGGTAAGAAAACATGACCCACACATATGCTGTCTTCAAGACATGAAGCTCAGAACAAAAGACCGACACAGATTGAGAGTGAAAGGATGGAAAAATATATATCAAGCAAATGGACATGAAAAAAAGGCTGGAGTAGCAATACTTATTTCAGATAAAATAGATTTCACAATGAAGGCCATAAAAAGGGATAAAGAAGGGCATTTCATAATACTTAACAATCCCTCAAGAAAAAATAACTCCAGTAAACATATATGCACTCAATGTAGGAGTTCTGAAATATATATCTTGGAGGACTTCAAGAAAGATATAGACAGCAATACACTAACAGTAGGAGATTTTAATTCCCCACTATCAACAATGGACAGATCTTCTAAACAAAAAATCACCAAAGATGTTGTGGCATTGAACAACACTCTAGAAGAAATGGACCTAATTGATGTACACAGAGTCTTTTACCCCAAAGAAGCAAAATACACATTCTTTTCAAATGCACATGGATCATTCTCTAAGATAGACCACATGGTAGGTCACAAGACAAACCTCCACAAATACAGGAAAACTGAAATCATATCAAGCACCTTCTTATTTCACAATGGCTTGAAACTAGAAACAACTCTCAAGGGAAAAAAACAAAAATACTCTAACTCATGGTGCCTGAATAACATGCTTTTAAGTAATAATGGGTTAACAATGAGATCAAAGATGAAATCAAACAGTTCCTGGAAACAAATAACAATGAACACACAACAGCCCAAAACCTATGGGATACAGCAAAGGCAGTCCTCAGAGGGAAATTTATAGCAATACAGGCCTTCCTAAAAAGGTCACAAGAAGTTTATAACAACAACCTAACCATAAAGCTGCAAGAACTAGAAGAGCAACAACAAACAAAGCCCAGAGAAAGTAAAAGAAAGGAAATGATCAAGATCAGAGCAAAACTAAATAACACAGAGATTCAAACTATGATTCAAAGAAACAACAAGTCCAGGAGCCGGTTCTTTGAAAAAATAAACAAAATTGACAAGCCTTCATCCAGATTCATCAAGAAAAAGAAAGAGAGGACACAAATAAACAGAATCAGAACTGACAGAGGAGAAATCACAACTGATTCTTCAGAAATACAAAAGATTGTAAGAAATTACTACAAACAACTATATGACAAGAAATATGACAACCTGAATGAAATGGACGCATTTCTGAAAATGTATAATCTACCAAAACTGAATCCAGAAGAAGGAGAAAGCCTGAATAGGCCAATAACAACTAGTGAAATGGAAGAAGTAATCCAAAATCTCCCAAAGCACAAGAGCCCTGGACCAGATGGATACATAGGTGAATTTTACCAAGCATTTAAAGAAGAACTAACTCCTATCCTTCTCAACCTATACCAAAAAAATACAGGAAGAGGGAAGACTCCCAAACTCTTTCTATGAGGACAATATTATTCTAATCTCAAAACCAGGGCAAGACACAACTAAGAAAGAAAACTACAAGCCAATATCTCTGATGAAAATAGGTGCTAAGATTCTCAACAAAATATTGCCCAACCAAATTCAGCAGTCCATTACAAAGATCACACATTATATAATCAAGTAGGTTTCATCCCAGGGATCCAAAGATGGTACAACATTCACAAATCAATAAATGTAATACACCACATCAACAAATTGAAAGACAAAAACCTTATGATCATATCAACAGATGCTGAAAAAGCATTTGATAAAGTACAACAACCACTGATGATAAAAACCCAAAGCAAAATGGGAAGCATACATCAACATCATAAAGGCCATACATGAGAAACCTGAAGCCAACATCATACTTAACAGACAAAAACTAAAAGCTTTCCCTCTAAGATCAGGAACAAGACAAGGCTGTCTACTTTCTCCACTTCTGTTCAATATCATTTTGGAAGTTCTAGCCATAGCCATCAGAGAAGAAAAAAGGAATCAAAGGTATCCAAATTGGAAAGGAGGAAGTCAAACTGTCATTATTTGCAGATCATATGATAGTGTACATACTAAACCCTATAGGCTCCACCAATAACTTACTTGACCTAAGATACAAATTTAGCAAAGTTTCTGGATATAAAGTCAATATCCAGAAACCAAAAGCATTTTTGTATACTAATAATGAAACAACAGAAATAGAAGCAAGAAAACAAATCTCATTTACCATAGCAACAAGAAAAATAAAGTACCTAGGAGTAAACTTAACTATGGAGGTAAAAGGCCTGTACTCAGAAAACTACAGAACAATGAAGAAAGAAATCAAGGAGGATACAAATAAATGGAAGCATATACCATGTTCACAGATGGAAAGAATTAACATCATTAAAATGTCCATACTACCCAAAGCAATCTATAGATTCAATGTAATCCCAATAAAAATATCAATGACAGACTTCACAGAAATAGAAATAATACTTCAAAAATTTATATGGAGCCAAAAATGCCCATGAAACACCACAGCAATCTTGAGAAAGAAGAACAAGGTAGGAGGAATCACAATACCGGACTTCAAACAATACTACAAGGCTACTATCATCAAAACTATCTGATACTGGAATAAGAATAGACATATAGATCAATGGAACAGAATAGAGAGCCCAGAAATTAACCCAGGATTCTATGGTCAACTAATATTCGACATATTGGGGAGGAACATAAAATGGAGTAAAAACAGTCTCCTTAACACATGGTGTTGGAAGAACTGGACAGCAACATGCAAAAAGAGAAAAATAGACCACCAACTTACACCATACACCAAAATAAACTCAAGATAGATAAAGGATTTAAACATCAGCAGTGCCACCATAAAGATCCTAGAGAAAAATATAGTCAGTAAACTTTTTGATATCCTACGCAGAAATATGTTTACTGATACTTCACCAAGGGTAAAGAAAATAAAAGAACAAATCAACAAATGGGTCTATATCAAATTGAAAAGTTTCTGTTCAGCTAAAGAAAACACCAGCAAAATTCAAAGGGAACCAACTGTATTGGAAAACATAATTGCCAATGGTACCTCAGATGAGGGTTTGATCTCTAAAACATATAAAGAACTAATGCAACTCAACACCAGGGAGACAGACAACCCAATTAAAAAATGGGCACGAGACCTGAACAGACAACTCACTGAGGAAGATATACAAAGGGCCCAGAGGCATATGAAAGAATGCTCAACATCACTAGTCATCAGAGAGATGCAAATTAGAACCACAATAAGATACCACCTCACACCTGTCAGAATGGCAATCATCAATAAATCAACAAACAACAAGTGTTGGCTAGGATTTGGGGCAAAGGGAACCCTTGTGCACTGTTGGTGGAAATGCAGGCTGGTGCAGCCACTGTGGAAAACAGTGTGGAGTTTCCTTAAAAAACTAAAAATACAACTGCCTTTTGATCCAGCAATTCCACTACTTGGACTATACCCAAAGAATCCTGAAACACCAATTCATAACAACCTATGTACCCCGATGTTCACAGCAGCACTATTTACAATACACTATTTACAATAGCCAAGTGCTGGAAACAGCCTAAGTGCCCATCAGTGGATGATTGGATCAAAAAACTTGGGTACATTTACACAATGGAATACTGCACAGCAGAAAGAAAGAAGGAACTCCTACCCTTTGCAACAATATGGATGGAACTGGAGAGTATTATGCTTCGTGAAATAAGCCAGTCAGTGAAGGACAAATACCATACGATCTCACCCATTACAGGACAATAAATGAACAAAACTAACAACAAGCAAAACAGAACCAGATATATGAATACAGTAAATAGGTCTTCAGTGGGCAGGGGGAAGGGTGTTGGGAGGTGGGGGGAGGAAGAGGCAAGGAAGGGGATCAGTTTAGACAAGAACCTAGTATGAAGGAACCATGGACATGGACAACAGGTGGGAATGACTTTGCGGGGCAATGGGTGCATGGGGAAGAGTACAGAGCGGAGCAAAAAGGGGATGGATGTAATACAACAACAATAAAATTAAATTTTAAAAAGTCTAAACATGTTTCTATCTAGAATTCCAGAAGAAAAGAGCAGAAAGAACAAAAGAAAGGCAATATTTAAAGAAATGATTATCAAGAATTTTCCAAAAACAATGGAAAACAGCATCCAAAGATATTTGCCACAGAGCATATATCAAAAAAATAAATGTATAAACCAAAAGAAAATGCACCAAAATATACTGTAGTAAAATGGAAGGACAAGGACAAACAGTAAGAAACAAACAGGATCAATGGAAGACTTCTCAACAATGGAAAACTAGCGACTACCATAGACCAAAGATAGTATAAAAATATTTTCCACTAGAAAGGGTAGTGAAAGGATAAAGAAGTGGGGGAACTACACCAATTATGACACTGTAGTATTGTAGAAATAAAGTAATCAGAATCAAGGTAAAAAACACCAAAGTCAAGTCTCACATATCTGGGAAACAGCGTGTATGAGATAGAGAGGTGGCATTACAGATCAATTAAAAATATTAATAATAATTCAATAAATGGGACATGGGACAAGTAGCTCTCCATGTGGGTGAAAAACTGGATCTCTGCCTCACTCCCTACATAAAAACCAATTCCAGATGGAGGGAAGACTTCTATGTGTGAAGAAAAGCTAAAACACAAATATAAGGTACTATTTTTATACCTGTGGATTGGTAATTAAAATTTGTCATAAAATCTAACCATAAGAATGTTTGATAACTAATAATAGAAAAATTAAGAACTTCTGTTCATCAAAAGACACTATAAAGAAAGTGAAAACATAAACTACACCTTGGAAAAATGTATCTGCCAGAAACAACTAAAATAGAATCAGTATTCAAACTAACTGAAGAATTAATACAAATTAAAAAGACAAACCAACAGGGAAATGGTAAGGACACCATCAGGCATTTCACAGATAAACACACATGATCAATGAACATGTGGAAAGATTTTGAACTTTATTAGCAATCTGAAAAATACAAAAATAAAATCCCATTTTCACCAATTAAGTTGTAAAAAGTTTTAAACCTGGCAGATCAAGTGTTGACAAGAATGCAGATGAATAATGCTTTATATGTTGCTGGCAGAATTATACATGGTATAACCACTTTGGAAAGCACACATTCTCTTTGTAAAGAATATTTTTCTACTTTTTGACTCATTAATTCTACCCCTAAATAGCTACTACAGACAAAACCTTAAACATGAAGATCTTAGAATACATATAAGAATATATATAACTGCATCTTTCATCAAAAAATGCAAATGATCTAAATGTCCATCAACATCAGAATGGAAATAAAAGAGTATGGTATATTCACAGTAAAATATCATACTGCTGAGAAAACTTAATGAATTATAGCTACATGTCACAATATGGATGAATCATAGAAATGCATAAATGAGTGAATAAAGCAATAATATCACTTTTATAATGTTTGAAAATAAAAAATAAAAAACTGAAGGATATATATTGTTTGGAGATACATACACCTAAAGTAAAACTATAGAGCAAAGCAAGGACATGATAAACACAAAACTAAGAAAATGCTGCCCTCTGAGGGGATAAGGAAGAAATTTATGTACCAAAGCGATGTCACTAGAAATGTTCTAATTCTTAGGCTGAGTGGTTGGTTCGTGAGTGTTTATGTGATTACTGAAATATACACACAGATTATACATATATAAGCTGTTATATGTCCTTTCTAAAAATAAAGTCAGAAGACACGTTACACTGGTTATCTTCCAGGCAAACAAGAGGTTTTCTCTTTTTATTTTGTACCTTTCTATGAAGTTTTGAGTTTTCTATGAATATATACCACATTTTAAAATAATGAGTAAACAAGAGTTACCTACTATATGAATCATAGGCTACTTAAAAAATTCTTTATTGATATTTTTAAATGCTATTATGTATATATATATGTGTGTATATATATTTTTATGTATTATATATATATATATATGTATGTATACATAGATATATCATATATGTTGTTTTTTAAATAAACCGTAACAGGTCTTTGCAAAAACTGACTTATCTGCCACTCATGTAAGGTGGAGACAACTACCTAAAATGATGTCAGGAACAAGGAATCTTGTATATGTTTGAAAGGCAAAAATACCTGATTAAAAATACAGAGTGCCAAATACATGCCAAATACACACCAGCTGGTGGATTCCATTTCATGTTAATTTTTCTATTTTTGTGATGTAACTATCATTTTAAATAGAAAGCAAGCAAGACTTTAAAAGACTTCAAGGTTATATGGGCTTATGACCCATCTAAACGGAAAAAGATTTTCAAAAGAAAACTATTACTGCCACTAATGAATTTATTATTGTGCCAGTAATTCACACATTTATTTTTAATGACAAATTAATTTCGTTTGAAAACATCTTACTGTCATTCCTTCGTATTCTTTCTTCACATATCCTTTATTCTCTTGAATAGGCTTAGGTTCTGAAGAAGTCAAATTCTGTGCATTTTCCACTTTTTGACCTAAAGATTTAGTGAAAGAAAAGTCAACAGAAGAAATATGACAGAAAGTAAAACTAAAAAAAATATTTTCATATATTGGTAATTATAAAATTTAGGTATCCTAAGATATATTAAACAGGACTCATAGGTCTGACAAGCTGGTACTCTTTGGGTCAAGTATAAACCTTTGGCCCGCAGTGAGCTTTTTAAAAAAGGACTGACCATCACTCCTTTCTTAGCATATTATGTTAGCACAAAGGAAGGCAAGAAGACCTGTCTTGGGGGTCATAGGGAGAAGATCTCAGAGAAAAGTTGCCTGAGTTAGCCAGATGAGCTGACAGGAAGAAGAAATCAGAAAGCTGGCTCAGTATCTCTTGAGAATAAAGACTGATGAGAGAAAAGACAAATATCTAGATAGACTCAGTTATTAAAAAGGGAATGTCATCACAAAGCCCGCTAACACTATAAAGATCGTAAGAAGACTTTGTAATAATCTGGGACCAATAAATTTGAAAAAATGCATGAGTTGAACAAATCCCCAGAAAAAGCAACTTATCAAAATCAAAACAGGAAAGGAAAATCTGAATAGTCTTATAAGGATTTTAAAGTTTGAATGGTATTTTAAAACCTTCCCACAGAAAACTCCAAATGGTGGGTTCTACCCAAATATGTAATGGGAAAAAATCACAACAATCTTACATTAAACCTTTCAGAGAACAGAAAATCTTCAGGGTATATATTTCTTAAATTATTTTAATTGTAGTTTCTTATTTCAAGAACATTTCTAAGAGGCTATCCTTCCCTATCCATTTAATGAGGTTAGCATGACTGTGACATTAAGAATTGTGAGATAACTTGTAAATAAATAAGGTTGTTTATTTCTTAATATAACTCATAAAAATAAATATGTTCATTGACACTACACACAATTTACACATGCACTTTCATTGTAAAATACATTGTTTATTGTTTACAGGTCCAACTACCTGCCTTTTTGCTTTCCATACCATGATGCTGCTGGAAGTTGTTGGAGAAACTGTAAATTAATGTTATTAAGACTTACTGTTTTCAACCTCAATGGAGTCTGCAAGCTACTAATAAACTTTTCCACGAGTCTGGGCAGCTTTCCATTCTGTCAACTTTTGTGGCCCTTTCCCACATCCACCTAATCCTACCCTGCCTTCTACCTAATGTGCTATTCTTCCTGAGCTTGTGGTGTAACATTCTCTGCTTCATGCCTACTCTGGCCACCCTGAACACCTTTCTAGCTCCCAAACATGCCACACTGGAAAAACACTGGATATATATATATTCAATTTAGACAACTATATTAAAATAGTGAAAACATTTTATTAACAGAAATCACATCGTCACATCCCAAACCTAACAAGTAAATTCCCTTGAAATAGTTAGAATAAATGTAGAAAGCAGTAAGACATGCAGTCTCTTCCCAGACAGAGTCTACAATTCCGCATCAATAACTGAAGATCCTCCATACCCTGAGCAGACTGTGGGCACAGTGGCTCAGTGACATCAGGTGTGCTGCTGCTCCGAATGATCTGCTGCTGCTGCTGCTGCTCTGCCACCAGATGGCCAGGTTCAACTGCAGGTGCATTTTCTGACTGCTGACATTCTTCCACTTCTGTGGACATTAACACAAAACATGTAAAGATGTATTTCAAAGTTAAAAAAAATAATTTTGCCACCTAAAGCAACTGATTTTAAAAATGTAGTTTTAGATACAGCTTTTGTCCACAAAAAATATGCAGTAAAATAATCTGCATTTACATTAGAAGGTTTCTAACATTCGTTAACACTAGTATACTACTCCAAAAATAAATTTTACTTGTTAAATTCTCCAAAGCATTTCAATTGTAACCTAAATGAAGGTGGGGAGGAGCAGAGAAATGGTTGAGTATTATAAAAGTTATCTGAAATTCAGGGACAGGCATGCCCAGGAAAGGGAGATCCAGAAGATACATGGAATGGGTCATTTAAAACTGAAGGGTGTAGAAATTAAGTGTGCACATACACACACACACACACACACACACGGGAATTTCAACTTTATTGTTCCTTTTAATGAGCAAATGCACAACTTTAAAAAATAAAATATGATAATTTTTAATGGCTTATACCATCAAATGTAATATTGAATTAATCAATGAAGTACAAATGATCCACTGGTCTTTTTAGAGAATTAATACATATATGACAAAAAACAGAAAATGACAGATGAATATTAACCCACTGGATAATCTCACCTAGCATTATGAACTACAGTGCCCTAGAGAATAAGTGCCTTTCTAGCTCATTTCTAAACTCCATGGTTCATTTTCATCTCCAAAGACAACCCAAGGCACTGGAAGCTCACACCCTCCTCTCTCATTAGAAATACAGTTTTGACATAGCATCATCTTTTGCCTAGGTTATTATAATAATCTCCTAACTGGTCACTGTCCCCCTTTTCTTATCACCCTCATATGATCCTCTATGTGGTCCCAAAAGGTCCCTTTAAAACAAAGACATGACTGTGCCACTCCTCTCTGACTAAGGCCCTACATCATTTAGTCAAGCGCATGCTCCTCGCAATGAATTCAGGGCTACTGATCACCCCATAGACTAGACCCTGCACAAGGAGCTCTTACTTTACTCTCTACCGGCCCCAGTCTACTTGGCGCCTGTTGCTCTGTCCCTCCCGTGGCTTACTTCTCCTTGTTAACCTAGCACCCCTGCTCCCACCTCCTTCCCACCCATGCTGCATAGGCACATACTCTACAGAACTCATCATGTGGATCTGCATGTGAAATTTACTATTACATCTCTGACCAAACTCCACACTCACTGACATAGTCATGAAACTTTACATCCATATAACTATAACACCATATTTTCTTAAGGTTTAATTAGTAAAGTTTTACTCCTAAGAAGCAACTGATCAAAACTTAGTCTTTATCATCTTACCTGGTAATATCAATCAATTTCTTACCTGAAATAAGACTCATTGTCATGAGCTATGCCCTGTATAACCCTTTAATTTGAGCCACAAACCAGAATTCTGCTTCACCCTAACCAAGAAGTCCTACATAGGAAGATTCTAAATATGAGAGAACATATTTCAACAAAAGATGGCTTCCTTATTTACACTTTCCAAAAAACTCCCATTTAAAGTACACTGATACAAGTTGCAAAATCCTTTATTTATAATTCAGAGAACTGGGCCAGTCTAAGTGTAGACACTGACAGCAAGCTGAACTGAGGGTATGCACAAAGGAAAGCCAAGGTACAAGAACAAACAAACTCATTAAAGTCTCGTCTTTTCAGGATGTCTTTGTTCTTTTCTTGAATAGCCAGGATCTGTTCATTTTCCCATAGAGAAACACAAGACCTATGTACATATGTGGGATCTACCCACACCTCCCCAAGCATGACCTTTTCACAGGTCTACTTTCAGGCTCTTCAGCATTAGGCAACAGAAGCCAGACAGTACCACGGGACCAGCCCTTTCCAGCTCTTCTTGCACTGTTTATTATAATTAGGCAAGACTTAGAAACCTTCTGGGAAGTTTTAGTTCTTAATGAACCTATGTGTTAATCCTGTATCAGTAGAGGGAGCCCAAGAGTTTCAGAGTACTCTAAAAAATAATTGGCAAGTGCCAATTTTTATGGGTAGTGAAAAGAGTGGAATTATTCACTTGAATTTGATGCCAAAAACTAGTAGATTTTGGTTTCTGGGCTATGAGCAGACAAGTAAGATCTGGGCCAACAGTAGCAGCATCTTTTTACAGACAAAGAACATTGCCATCTGGTGGGATGTGATACAGCCACAGCACCATGACTTCCAAATTCAAGTGCCCCCCTGGTCTATAACACAACAGACGGATGAAGAGTCTGCCATCACCAGCTGCTATTCCTTCCCAACAGGCCAACCTGATGTAACTTTAAGAGTTATTTTTGTAAAACTCTTGGTAGGGGCTTCTCAGATGGAGAAAGTCAAGCCTGTGGAAACCACCAGAAGTGTGAGAGTAGAAGCATCCATGATGAGAAGTGTGAGAGGATGGGAAGAAGGGGAGAATAACAATGTCAAAAGTGCTATGAGGGCTCTTGCGCTACTGGTACCCAAGGCTATTCCCAGGTAAGTGATACAGTGTTCAAAAAGAATTTTAAATTCTATCTATTCCACAATTTAAATCCAATTTCATGATTTGTAAGTATATTTTTCTTGGCCTTTTCTCACACTTTGTACTAAGTATATACTCAATATATGTTTTGTATAAATGAACACCAAAAACATTTTCTTGATAGTGCCTTAAAACAAAACAAAACAGTTCTTGAGCTCCCTCTGCTGGCCTTTGTTAAGAGCAACTAACATTAAAACTACTCCCATTGCACAGTATCAGTTATAGTAGTTATTCCTTCGTAAAATATTTTAAAACATTTTAACAATGATACGCAAATATCAAAGATAAAGGATTATCTGATGTTCAAAATAAAAAACAATCTCAGTTATATAAAAATTACATTATAAATCCTTGGAATTCTAATGTATTCTCTGTTTTGAATACCACATGATGCCTGTCTAAATCATTTGCAAGAGCTAAATTCTCAGATTCACTACATCATTCACTTTCTCTCAAGCACAGCTAAACTAATAACCCAAATTTTAAACACACTAACTTTCTAGCTTCTTGTAAGTTACACAATACCATTACTAAACCATTGCTTTCTAAAGCACAATTCAAAACACCAGAAAACTGATCAAATAAGGATGACTTAATTTCATTTTTCCCATTGAGAGGAGAACCAGCATGATTAAATTAAGTGGATAAGCTCTTCAGAACCTTCTATTTATTCCAGATGGCTGACTACTTTTCAAAGCAATTTCACTCACTCTAACCTTAATATATAGAGAGTGAGACTTATTCTTCAATAACCAAAATTCTAGATTCGATTTACCCCTCATACAAGGTTGCATAACCACAATTAATAATTCATATCTTTTAAAGCATTGTGTATGATACCAATCTACCCCCTATAAAAACACGAGACGTAAAGCAACTCAGCATCTTGATGTTTACCACAAAGTCCAAAGATGAATCAGCCTGAACCCTAACAACAATCACTTTCTGACGATTAAGAAGTGCTACTTGGAAGCCTGAGGACCAGATGCAGAAGCAGATAAGCAAGGCTTTCAATTAGGTCCTATTAAGTCTCTTTTAAAATAAGGAAAGACCACAGATTCTCTGATTACAACTATTACAAAGTTCCTAAAAGAAAGGTAATACCAATCATGTGTGTGCTCTGTAAGCAATACAGAGCAGTGATTTTCACTGGCGTGCCTCAAGAGTTTTTAAAAGATGTAATAGCTGACTATTTAGTCAGGGGCACTGACCTCTTTTCCCTTAGATTGTCAAATTAAAAAATGACAACAGACAACAATAGCTGTTCGAAGTGACTGAATCAAAATGATACCTATTTTTGTCAGATGGGCAAAAATTATATTTTTTGGTGTGCCACAGAATTTCAGTGAACGGTTTAAGTGTGTCATATAATGAAAAAGGTTGAAAATTGCTGCTATGGACTGATAAATGTCCCAACATAAAAGCAGTTAAAATTGTAAGACAGCTAGGGAGAACTGTTTCCACAAAGGAGAAAAAGGGAAATCACTGGAACTGCCAGTTCTATCTCTCACAAGTTTATATAGTTATGCATGTTAATAGACTACAGGTGGTTGTGACTTTCCCAAAATTCTGCTATAGTCAGATCAAGAGAGAAATAATAGTGGCTGAGGGTAAGGAACTTCCTATTGTTTGTATTATTAACATAATTTGGAGGGTCAAATAGTCACATAGATTAGAAACAAAAAGAATAAATGTTAATTTAAACAAAAAGATTAGCAATCATTTCTATAGTAAAAAACTTGCAGCCAGAGTCAACATTAAATGGGACTGCATGTTATGTTTAAGTGAATGTACATTATCTAGATATTTAGCAACAGGATGGCAAAATATGTCAATACACTTGGATTTAAATTTGAGCACAAGTTTAAGACGCTACTGTTCCAACCAGTGGAGAATGTACAATCTTAGGCTGAGGACTGATATGCATTGCCCTTAGCCCAGTCTCTTGATAGAACAGCCAAAAAAGACAATGGCGTCACTTTAATAGAAAAGAACAAATGATATCAGACTAAGGGGGCACTCTCTACTGTAGTCAGGTAAAAGAGAAAGAACAAATAGAAAATTGCTCTCAAAGTCACTCTCTAGCAAAATATCTTTACCCTTTGTGTGAAACAAATAAGATTAAGAATGCCAAAGACAGCACTGCCTGCTTCATTTTACTCTGTCAGGGTCTCTCATCCTCAACACTATTGCTATTTTAGATCAGGTATTTCTTTGTGGTGGGGGCTGTCCTGTGCATTGAGGTTGTTCAGCAGCATCCCTGGCTCCCACCAACTGTATGTCAGTGACACTGCTCCAGTTGTGACAATCAAAAATGTCTCTAGACATTATCAAATGTTCTCTGGGAAGCAAAATCATCACCAGTTGACAACCTCTGCTCTAAATCATATTCAACTTCTGTTGCAATAGTGTACATATGTATGGGAACCAAGAATCTGAGTAAACTAAAATAATGCTGAGTGAGAAAAAAGTTTCCAAAATGAGATCATTAACAGGAAGAGATTCTTCTCAGAACATATCCCAGACAAACTAGTAAAAACAAATATAAAAATATGGGAGGAAAAATGGACTGTGGAAAAAGAAAACTTTAAATCATGAAAAAATCTTTTGGGTGTAATCAGTCTAATTGAAAACAAAAGTATTTTAAATAGTTTATTAATCATCTCTAAGCAGCAGTATAGTTTTGAAAACTAAAGTATCAAGGAGTTAATGCACATACGTAATTTGACTGGTGCCCATAATCCCATTTACCACTCCATGTTTTTCATCTTTAGTATTTACTAGAGAAAAAGACATTTCTAAGAATCATAGTCCTTATTCTCAATAAAACTATCTTTTGCTCTCACAGTCTGTAAATTAAATAATATATTTTACATACTCATCAGAGGAATTAAGCTTTAATTTTGCTTTGCTAAACCACAGTATAGCATGATTTAGTAGTACAGAAAGCCATAATTAGGCAATCTCCAATATTAAATAAATACTAAAGATAATCCCATCTTTCTGAAAATAAAAATATGAAAACATTTCGCTCTGTGTAAATTGATTCCATTCATCTTAGAATCACTTAAAAAACAAGTAGACTTCGATCTAATTATTCACTGTAGTGCAAAGTAAATCCTTTTGTTGGTGTATCTATGCCCCAAATCACTCTTGGTGCTATGATGTCTGAATAAAGCATTAAGACATTATACTGTATATACACTGCATGTAGTTAAACTCAATTTTAATTGGTTAAAGCCCAGGAACAATTTTTCTTTGTTTGCAAATTTAGCACTTCTTAGCAGGCTTTTTTTTTTTTTTTACTTAACTCTCAATAATAAGTATGTATCTACATAAACTGATCATTACTTTATATGTGATTATGATTTATTAACTCCAAGGAAATCTTGCCAGCATAATTTTTCCAGTTTATTCATTTTAGCAAGCATTCTAACACTGACATGCTCAGAAGTTTTTCTTGACTATTAATTACTACAGTGGTGTTACAGAACTTTTTCTTGACTATTAATTGCTACTAAATGTCTAATTACACAAAAACAATTATTACTTTCCATTGAAAAAAACACAAAGTACAAGGCCCAGGCATGCATGCATGATGTGAGGACATTAATTAACAAAGAAAGCAAGACCCAAAGACAAGTGGGAGAAGCCCTGGAACACTGACAGACATATGAGAAAGTATTACAGTACCTGGCAGCCTGTGAGAGCAAGAGGAGTAAGAGAGACCAGGTAAGAGAGCGCTCACGTTGTGAAGGAGGAGAGGGATGCTTTTAGTGGCAGGCAAAGCCTCAGAAAGTTGGACACAGTTGCTGATAGACTGGCTTCTCTTAGCTTCCCGGAAAGATAAAGTAATAATTATGTCAGAAGAGCATCAGGATCTTTCATTTTTATTACATTATTATTTTTCTGGGTTCTCTTTAAATACAGGGTGGGGCAAAAGTAGGTTTAGAGTTGTGAGTATATGAAACAGAGTTTATTCTTGTATTATCATTATATCATTTTCCATACCAACAACTAACTGTAAACCTACTTTTGCCCCACCCTATATTTAAAGGAGGTCATTTTAGGCAGTCAATGCAAAGCACATACAGCCAACTTTCTGTCATTCTGATGACAAGAAAGAATAGACAATTCACAATCTTATATTATTCTACATTATTTCTTAGAGATGGAGGAAGGGGAAGGGAGTGAGAGGGAGAGGGAGGAAGCAGGACAGAGGGAGAGAGAGAGAGGGAAAGGCAGAGAGAGAGATCTATGTGTTGTTCTACTTACTTATGCATATGCATTCATTGGTTGAATCTTAAATGTGTCCAGGTAGAGCAACCTTGGTTTGCTCTAACCAACTGAGCTACCTAGCCAGGGCTCACTAAATTTTATTTTAGAATGCTTTATAAGTATGGGGAGGGCAGAGGGGAGAGAAAAAGACAAAGAAGGGGAGCAGTTTAGTCAAGGAACTAGCATGGATGACCCACGGGCATGGACAACAAATTGGACTGACCTTGGGCCTTGGGGTTGGGGAATGGGGCAGGGTAAAGGTGGGGGGGGGGGGAGATTAATGTAATACAACAACAATAAAATTAAATTAAAAAAAGAATGCTTTATAAGTTTAGTCTTTCTTTGTTTTCTGTTGTATCTTATATTCCCATTTGGGTTGTTTATTTATTTGGGCAAACATTATAATCAGTTTTCATTTCCTAAAGGGCATAAATAAAAAGGTCACAATGGGGGAAAGACAATCTAGCCTGAAATTAAAAATGTTCTATAAATAATACATAGTTTAAAAATTAGCCCTGGCTGGTGGCACAGTGGATAAGGCACTGGCCTGCGAACCCAAAGGTTGCTGGTTCCATTCCCCAGCCAGGGCACATAACCAGGTTGCAAGCCAGTCTCCAGCCAGGTCCATAGCTGGAGACAGGGGAAAGGCAACCATACAATGATGTCTTTTCTCCCTCTCTGCCTTTCTCCCTTCTCTCCCTTTCCCTCTCTCTAAAAATAAAATATTTTTAAAAATTGTTAAGTACCAAAACTTATTTAAAAATTGGTTTACTGAAAGGTGACTGTATTCAAAAGCAAATCATTTAGTAAATTAAATATCCTAAAAGCATAAGCATACATAAAAGTGAAGTTGAAAATGAAAAGATTTGATAAATGAAGATAAAACATCTCCATGAAATCCATCCTTTTTTACATCACATTTCATGCTTCTTAAATCCATACTTCCTATTATAAACTTCATGGTGTTCTTAAGTTTTCAATATACTACTATTCAAATGACCATTCAAGAAAATAAATAGATATAGCAAGAGGATACGCCTCACATATATGAAATTACCATCAGTAAGATCAGTTTATCATTAAAACAAAAATATAAAGGTTTACCTGCTATTTTGTTTTCTTTAAGTGATTTTATCATTAATATTTCTGAACTAAAAATGATAGTGATAGTGAAACATTTGCAAAAACTGAAACAAACTTTTTTTTTAAGATTTATTATTTTTCAGAGAGAGGGGAAGGGAGAGAGGAAGAGAGGGAAAGAAACATCAATGTATGGTTGCCATTCACCTGCCTTCAGCTACAGACCTGGCTGGAGACCTGGCTTGCAACCTAGTTATGTTGCCCTGGTTGGGAATCGAACCAGCGATCTTTGGATTCACAGGCCAGCACCTTATCCACTGTGCTACCAGCCAGGGCCCTGAAACAAACTTTTTAGTTTCCTTTTTCTCTATCTCTTAGCTATCAGAATTCTCAGTTCTAAAGGACTATCTACAAAGCAATTACAGTATAATTCACAAATATATAAAGTAATATTTAAGTGAAAACAACTTCCATGTAAACGCTAAACTGACTGATGAAATTTTCTAAAAGATTTGTTCATCTCTCAATGTCAGCCACAGATTTAAGTGTCTTTTTTAAAGTGTACCTTTATAAAGCAAATGATTGTGCACTTTCCCAACTGATCACTAGACACTTCAAAAATAATAAAATACAGAATAATTAATTTATGTGAAAACTGACTTGCTTTAAGCACTTATTTTACACATCTAAAATTTTAGTATCATTCATACTCAGGAACAAAGTTTTACTTTATAATTCTTTAACACTCTCCTTGCCAATCTTTTCAACTTGCGAATTAAATGCATTCTCTATTAAACTGCCTTTTCCCTACTCAGCAATTCCACACTTTATATTTCCCTCTTGCCGCCATCACTGACATTTCCTCAAACTAAGAGCGTTACAGAATGGAATAAAGTCATCCCAACAGAATTGCCTGAGGGTTGGAAATGAGATGGTATTGAGTGGAGCACAGCCATTCAAAACAGGAGGGACTTTAACCAGAGCATAGTGACAGAAAAGTTAACAGGGCTGCATGAGATTCAGTGAGTGGTCAGAACTGGTCACCATGCCCACTACATCAAAGGTCTCAGTTGGGGATTTTAAAATAAAGCGGCAACCATTAAGTGGGGAGAGAGCAGAGTTAGGAAGAGTTCATGCATTTCAAAAGTTAAGGAGAACATGAGGTTTAAGAGTTAAAGAGAGAACATGCAGTTTGCACAGAGTTAGGGAAGGCACACAGTTACAAGAGCCACATGGTTTGAAAGAGATTCTGAATTAAAAACTGGAGCATGTGGGACCTCCCCCAATCAGGTGCTAATGGATGGGAGCTACCCAGAATGCTGAACTGTGACTGGGAAATGCTGAGCTATGAACTACTTTCCCAGAAAATGATGGTACCTCTGACGTCTCTGTTCTAAAACTGACCTGATTTGGTAGGACTGTTTTTTGGGTCTTTTAAAGGGAGTGGGACTTAACAGCAGAATTCCACCTTTAATCTAAATCTGTATAACCTTTAAATAAATTTCTTTCCTTTTCACCAATTCTGTTAAGACTTTTTCCTTTAGAGGCCGGCAGATGAGACTTTTATAACTGAAAAGCTCATGGGTTCCATTTCAAGAGTAGTCTGTAGGGAAAATCATAATATAATAATCTCAATTATTCTCTTACTGAGACTGGGAAAAAAGTCACTTTCAAATGGGCCTTCCACCATAAATACTTTAATGCTAAAAGTAACAAAAACTAATTTCATGAGCTGCTTGTTGGTCTCTCATTAAAAGGTGGCCTCTACACAAGTCAAAATATACCATGAAAATAATCTGTGCCTTTTTAAGACAAAAAGGTGAGTTATTATATAATAAAACCACAAATATTTGTCTAAACAGATTAATTGTATAAAATAACATAATATAATAAAATCTTCAAAGACCATTGCTTTCACAAAAGATTTACAATTTTATAGTTTTTTAAAAATGTAACATAAAATAGGAAATTCACATATATGTGTATGTAAAGTACATAAGATTATAGAATTGTTCAACTCAATTGCTCTCATCTTCATTATCTTTTACAGGTTGTGGTTTTAAGTGTTTTTAATTTAATTAACCCCACAAAGACCAGGTTTATGTTTTTTTAGTGACAGTCTGTAAATACCATTATATATTTTTGTAATAGTTCTTATTTTTGCAACCCCATGGCTTTTCAGACACCTGAGGATACTGATAAATAGACCCTTGCTGGCATAAATGTGATGAGGATTTTCTATAACATACTGTAATTATTGGTCAAAAATATCCATTGAAAAACTATGATGCAATTAATTTCTTCTATGGCTGTGTTTTGACCAAGTAGTGGCATATGAAACATGCAATGTCCAATAATTTGCTACTCATAAAAATGTGAGAATAGTCTTGGCTGGTGTGGCTCAGTGGATTGAGCACTAGCCTGCAAATCCAAGTATCCCTGGTTTGATTCCCAGTCAGGGTACACACCCAGGTCTCCAGCCAGGGCTCCAGCCAGGTCTCCAGCCTGGTCCCCAGCTGGAGGCAGGTGAAAAGCAACCATACACTGATGTTTCTCTCCCTCTCTTCCTCCCTCCCTTCCCCTTTCTCTAAAAATAATGAATAAAATCTTAAAAAATAAAATAAAATATAAAAATAGTTTTTTTTTTAAATGTGAGAATAAAGTTTTCAAAAGTATTTTGAATAATTGCTTGTATTATCATAGTGATTCAATGGTTGTAACTGACAACAGGAAGTCTAAGCAGCTCAGTTAGGATGCTACCTTTGTCATAAAATTTTATCCCTATCCCTTTCTTTTAAAGATCCAGTGATAGAACAAAGGAGTTTTTAGGAGGTAGCATAAGAAAAGAAATCAAGCCTCCCTAAAAGTTGCCTGTTAACCAGGATAGGAACTTTCCTCACAGGAGAGAATGCAGAAAAAAGGAGTTGAATAAGGAGTAAATGTAAAGGTGATAATTACCAAAAAATCCTTCAGCAAAAAGCATGAAGGTATATTTTCATATAACTCCAACAGGATTCTAAGCTATCTGTATTTATTTAAAAAGCACTGTAAAATATGTTAAGTATAAATAAATCTTTGATTTATTACTAGAGAATATTTAACCTTCTGCAGTCAACATGCTGATTAACAATTAGAATTGTATGTACAGACTGCACACATTAAAGTGGCAACATTTTAGTAAAATAAACAACATACCACAAACGTGTTATATTTTAAAATAAATTTATTCTTATATGTAAATACATAAACATAGTTATTATTTTTTAATTATTCAAAAAAGTCTCCGTTTACTGCAATAATAGACTGGATTCCAATTTGGAATCTTAAGCATGCTTTAATTAACTTTTCTTTGTTCATGTACATCATCATGTTTTCAATCTTAGCTTTAACAGCTTTTTTATTGGAATGAGGTTGTTTATTAACTTCTCACTTACAATGCTACGTTCATAATAGTCTAAAGGATTTGCATCTGGTAAACTAGGAGGCCAGATTTAGTTTGACCAGAATTCAGGAACATTGTCACGAGACATTCTTGCACTTTTTTGGCATTATGTACTGGTGTACCATCTTGTTGGAAGATAAAAATGACATCCATTTGCAACTTGCTTCATCCACAGTACAACTACTTCTCTCAAAACATGAAGGTAAATATCAGCAATCACCTTCAAGCCTTGTGGACAAAAATGAGGGGTCATGGTATCTCCTTCATTGCTGACAACACCTAATACCATCACTGTAGCAGGAAATTTTATTTTCATGACAACTGGGACTTCATTATGATTCTCAAAGAGCCACCTGTTGTTTCTTCTGTTGACTATTTGGTCCTGCTGAGAATTCTTTGCATCAGTGAACAAAATCAGAGGGTTTTTTCCTTTGGGATTTTTCCATTTTGTTAGCAGTTTCCTTGCTTTTTCAAAGTGCCTTTCCTCTGTCTGCTGTGCCATAAACTGGCCTCTTCTAAGAACATATGATCTGTATCTGATATCTTCAGCAATAATCTTGCGAACCCAACCCTTGCAATCTGATATCTGTAGTTCTCTTGCTATGGAGCACATTGACTTTCCTTGGATCTTCATTGATGATCTCCTGGATTCTGTGTACAATATCTGGGCTTGTGCAATCCTTGTGTGCCTTACGCATATTCCTTGTTGGTGTGGCAACACCAGGATCAGCATCATACACCTTTTTCAGGTTGTAAACTGTACATAAAGGGATGTTATTGAAGTCCGCAATTTCCTTGGCAGTTTGCCCTGCACATAGTCCAGAAATTATGGTTGCTCTAACATTGTATGCCTTTGACATGATGGTTGCTCTCAGAATTTAATACTTTCTATCTGAAACAATGATGTTAAATCATAACCTTAGAAATACAGTTTTTTTAAATTAATAAGGAGCATGTGAAATAAGGAGATACAAATTAATTGCCACTTTATCTTGCACACCCTATGTTATTGATGTGAAAAACTGCAGGAAACTCAGATAAACTTGTAAATTCATTACAGCCTCAAAGTCACTGGGGTGGGAGTGGGAATTTATTTGTTCTTATTAAATACAGGGTATAAGCTTACTTTTTGAAGATTTCTCTTTTTTTTTTAACAGTAAAGTGTAGCAAAGCAGTCTGATTAGCTGAGATTCTTGGTCAAGTTCTTGTTAATTCTGTCTGTTAATGACATTTATACACCTGTAAAACTCAATTTACAAAAGATACCAAAAATTTAAATGTCTCTGTCCAGTCCTGGAAACTAAGTATATTATTCTCCTTTTCACTGCAGAAACAAATTGCCACACTCTCAAGATTTATATTTTTTCAGTAACAACAAGAATGTAACCAGTTGTATGATTACTACAACTTTTATTTCATTAGGGCTCAAATAAAACATCTATTTTCCCTTTTGCACAAATATCTTCCTGAATCCTTTCCATAATGAAGAATTTCCAAATGAATATGAAAAATTATGTTTTGAAAAGTAACCAGAACAGAAAGTTAAAAAGATAAAGGAATTTTATTTAACAAAAGATCTAGCTTTAAACTTAAGTAGAATTTTAAAGCTTTCCATTTTATTCCTATAAATCCATTTAATTTTTTATTTCTTTAATTCTCACCTGAGAATATGTTTATTGATTTTTAGAGAGAGAGGAAAGGGGAGAAAGAGAGAGAAACATCTATGTGAGAGAGAAACATTGATGAGCTATCTCCCATATGTGCTTGACTAGGAATCAAACCCACAAACTAGGTATGTGCCCTGACTGGACACCGAACCTACAGCGTTTTGGTGTATGGGACAATGCTCCAAGTTACCCAGCCAGGGCCCTACAAATCCATGTTAGATAGCAACTATTATCTTTGGGAAATATTTAAATAAATGTTTACCGGTTGCTTTTTGGCGAACGTTATTTCTTGCTTTCTCTACTCCTGGTGCCCCAGATGTGGTGGCACTCCTAAATCTCATTGGCTCAGTCACATCTGGGTGGCTCCTCCAGCTGAGAGAAAAAGATCTCCCCACAGTGGTTCCTTTCTGTGAATCTATAATGCAACCTGATAAAGGATAAGACAAGAAAAAAATCTAAAGGCTGAATTCATTATTACTCATTTTATAGCCTATGTTGCTCAGCAAATTTCATACCTACAATTATTATATATAATCAGCAATTTCTCTTGTTGAAGATTAGGTGCCACTTTCTTATACTGTAATTTAGGAAGTTATTCATGTACAGGTCATATAAAAATTCCTATTAACAAAGTATTTTTTCAAGCATCTCTAGCAGTCTCATGAAAATTACCATATCTTCATGGTATTCATGCTCCAACATATTAAAACCACATTAGTAAACCTTTCTTAATATAAGAACAATGTCAAATGAAGTTATACCACTCCTCTAAACACTTTCATAAACCAGAAAATTAAAGATCTGATTTTAGACTAGTATTCCATACTGTAGGCACCAAGCTCTTCACAAATACCCAAAAGAAATTTATGCCTATAATCTCTAATTAGAGACAACCAAATGAGCAAGGCAAATGACAACCTACAAATAATACAAATCCAAGCTCCAAAACAATAAACTGTTACAACTCTGCAGTTCAGATTCTCTTCTTTCTCATATTGCTCTCGTCATATATTTCAAATGTATAGTCAAAAATCCAAAGGAAATACCAGTGAAAAGAGAATGAGACACTAAGAGGTTTCTGCACAGCTATAATGTGGCAGTTATAATGTGGCTGCCACCTGTGGCTTGTTTTCATACTCAGGTTCCTCTCAGAGTTTATTTTATTTCCACAAGTCCAGTACTTAGAAGACAGGTATTTCTGTAGTGAACATTTAAATCTGTTTTTAGAATAAAGCAATATAATAAATAAATTACAAACATGTGCCATGCTCATTAATCAAATAAAATTTGTATTATTCCAAAAATCATGTTTCTAAAGTTGTTTACCTTCCTAAGACAAGCCTATATTTTCCTATGACCCTGTTCATGTAGCGGGAGGGAAATATTGTGGGGATTGAGGAGGAGGGTAGATAACAAGAATTTTAGGAGGCAGGGAATGTGCTTAGTTTGAGAAAATCCTGACCACCTGTCTCAGCAACTCCCCTTATCCTGAAAGTCACCTCTAGTCAGGTAGACTCTCCTCTGGGCTTAGAACCAAAGTCTTAACCGAGGATATCCTCTTAGGCCTGGGTTACACAGAAGTCCTCAGAGTTATCACAGAGGACAAGGGACCAGGCTTTTGGTTCCATGACCTACTTCAATGCTCAACTCCATTCTAATACAGTTTTAAGAAAGGGCACTGTAGTTTCAAATAGGGAGAAAAAGGGATCTGCTGCTAAAATATGTAAGAAAATCATTGGACAGTCTAAATTTAAACTAAAATTAAACTGTTTTCTGGACACCATGTGCTTAGACTACTTTGTTTGCAAGCCTCTCATAGACTGCAATGAAGATATTATGAGTTACCTACATTAATTAAATTTCATTATAATTCATTCATACCTCCCAATATTGCACATTCTCTCTTTTGTCCTCTCTCTCACACTAACTAGCCTTTATCACATGCCTTAACTTTGGTAGCAAAACTGAGAAGGAAGAGTTGTGAAAAGCACCCATTGCCCAGTCACCCCTGATAGCTAGCCAACCCCTAGAAGTAGAGCTGCCTAGCTGACAATTCACAGCCTAGCTCAGCTATTTTCAACAGATGTGCCACAAGAATTTTAAAAACATGTAGTGCCTCATTTAGTCAGGGGCACAGATCTCTTTTCCCTTAGACTGGCAGATTAAAAAATGACAACAGCCAATACAACAATAGCCATTCTGTGTGAATGGCCTGTCTTAAACTATAAATATATACAGTATATCATATAATAGAGTTGCATTGTATTGATCATGCTGAATGAGATTGTGTCTAATTGGTTAATTCTTGGTACCAGAAATACTGATATATAAGTATAGGCATCGATTTTTTTAAAAGTCACTTGGGAGCAAAAAGGGTAAGCAATTACTATGTAAAGTTTTTATTTTTGTAAATCAATCAAAATTACACCTATTTTGCCTGCAAACCCAAGGGTCACCAGTTTGATTCTCAGTCAGATCACGTACTCAGGTTGCAGGTCAGATCCCCAGACAGGTCACCAGATGGAGGCATGCAAAAGGCAACCATACATTGATGTTTCTCCCCCTTTATTCCTCCCTTCCTCTCTCTCTAAAAATAATGAATCTTAAAAAAAAAAAGTTACACCTACTTTATTGTCAGATTGGCAAAAAATGTGACATAGTTTTTGGTGTGTTATAGCATTTTAGTAATTGGTTTATGTTTACCATAAGATAAAAAAGGTTGAAAATCGCTGGTTTAGCTGATTGCAAACAGACACAAACCTAGCAAAAGAACTGCCCAACTAAGTCCAATCCAAACTTCTGACACATAGTGTCATAATCTAAATAAATGGTTGTTATTTTTTGCTACTATGTTTTGGGGCAATTTGTCACACAGTGAAAGCTAACTTATACAATCTATAAAAAGGTTACTGATGAGGTTGTAGTATACCACAAAAAGCAATGCACCCTTTATTACTTTAGAGTCTTTGGAGGAGACAGTCTTTACCTCTGCAAGTACTCTGTGATTCTCAGATGTAACCCTGTAAGATCAGAGTCAAATCTGAGGCTGCCTTCTTCCCACTTTCATAGCAAGCATATGAGACCCTCTGGCATGCAATTTGGCATTTTCACTGTACCTGTAACTACCCCTTTCATTTTGCACCAATGTCCTTACAAATTGTATCTATTGCATTATATGTATTTCTATGAGCTGCTTCAAATCTTTATATAATAAATAGGAGGATAAGTGAATAATTTTAAGAATTGTGTCACAGCCTTCCTTAAAAACAGGAATGAAGACAAGGACTGCCAAATTGTCATCTTCAAAGAAATCACCACTGATTATTTCTACCTTGATCCAATTCTAGGTATCAAACCAATTTTTACCCCAAAACACATTAAAACCAAAATGACTCCCATATAAAGTATTCAGAATTTTTACACCTTTCCTAGGTGGGCAATAGAATATGTCTTAATAATATGGCTTTTTGAGTTGGACTTGCTTGGCTGTGCCTTCTGGCTCTACTACTTTTTTTTTTTTTTTTTTAATTGTTGTGATATTACATTCATCTCATTTTTCCCCCTCTGCTCTTCTCTTCCCCACCCTCCTTATCCACAGTCGATCCCATGTGTTATTTGTGTCCACGGGTCATCCATGCTAGTTCCTTGACTAAACTGTTCCCCTTGTTTGCCTCCTTTTCCCCCTCCCCATCCCCTCTGCACACTAAAAGTGTGTTCCTTGTATTCATGTCTCTGGTTCTATTTTGTTTGCTTGTTTGTTTGTTCATTAGTCTCCTAGATTAAGTGAGAACATGTGGTATTTAATTTTTGCTGCCTGGCTTATCTCACTAAGCATGATACTCTCCAGTTCCATCCATGCTATAGCAAATGGCAGGAGTTCTATCTTTCTTTCTGGCTTTACCACTTCTTAGCTATGTGATCTTGAATGAGTCAATCACTGTGGACTCTGTTCTTTAGTTTCTTTGTAATATGGGGATAGTCAATAGTATCTGACTTATAGGAAACATGAGAGTGAAGAGAGAGAATATGTACAAAGCACTACCAATTATTATTATTAAACTACTCCCCTTTGTCTTCCTTCATTTTCTACAGCCTCTTCATAAATTTATCATCCTCATTAAGGGGACTGAATACTATACAATACAATCTAATGCCATCATTGAAGATATTATCTATATGGCTGGTTCAGTTTATTATAAATTTCATAATATTCCTTTCCTGATGTGTCAGACATCTGGGATTACCCTGTAAGAATGGAAATACCTTTGCCTCGTTGTTTCTTTTCCTTTTGTTCACTTAATTTGTCCAGAGGTAGGTTTGTCATCTCAACTCCATAAACAGTTCTTGCAAGCACAGCTGTCAAGGAATCCATAATGTTGGCCCACTCATTTATGAGTTCTTCCCACTCCGTGAGGGAAGACAGCACACCAAGAAAATCGTCCCAGAGCTCTCGAGAAATGTACACACAGAGGTTTGCTCGGATCCATGCCACAATGAGTGTCTAAAAACAACCAACCAAATGAGAAAATTTATTACCTTCATTTGGAAAAAGTATAATTTTTTAAAAGATTTTATTATTTGTAGAGAGAAGGGCTGGGAGGGAGGAAGAAAGGAAGAGAAACATCAATGTAAGGTTGCCTTTCACCTGCCTCCAGCTGGGGACCTGGCTGGAGACCTGGCTTGCAACCTGGTTATGTGCCCTGGCTGGGAACTGAACCAGTGACCTTTGGGTTCACAGAAGGCTGGCACCTATCCTCTGAGGAAAAATATTTTAACAAAATACTTTAAATTTAATAAAATTAATTTTAAAATAAAAAGTGTTATGGATTTTGTTTTTCTTTTAATTTCTCCGAATTCATTTGATACCTTTAATCAGGATTTGAGCTACTGTAAACTTATCATTGTGAACAAAGCTACTAACTCATAACTGGGGAGAAGATAAAACTGTACAACTATTCTGTTTTCTGAAAAAGGTCTTTCTATCATTCTCTACAGTGGCTACTTCAGACCTCTTTTTCCATATGTCACCCTCCAACCTTACCAACTCCTTCCTGATTTTTAGCAGAGTTCAGACTCCAGAGAAAACAGAATCCATTAAATAAGATGCCTTCAATCTCTGCCTTCCAGCCCCAATGTGTCTGCTCAGCTTCTACTCCATCTGCAGGTTCCTGCTCTTTACATATCATCCCACTCTGCTCTGGAACTCTTCCTTAGTCCTTGTGTTTGTATTGACCCCACCCCTCCTTTATCTCCAATACAGCCTACTTCCTCAACTCTTCTCATCAGCATAAAATACTCCAATTCTTCTTCATCTTAAAAAAAAGTTCCTTTAAACAAAGATTATGAAGATTCGCCCCTCTAGCCCAGCACCATTTCTCGCCCTTTCAAAGCCATTTTTTTTCTTTTTTATTAAGATTTTTAAAATTTATTATTTTTAGAGAGAGGGGAAGGGAGGGAGGCAGAGAGGGAGAGAAACATCAATCTATGGTTGCTTTTCACCTGCCTCCAGCTAGGGACCTGGCTGGAGACCTGGCTTGCAACCTGGTTATGTGCCCTGGCTGGGAATCGAACCAGCAACCTTCGGGTTCACAGGCTAGCACCTTACCCACTGAGCCTCCAGCCAGGGCTTTCAAAGCCAAATTTCTTGAAAAAAAGTTCCATACTCACTCCATCTGCACTTGCTCATCTCCCATTCAACTTCTGGCTTTCCCCTTCCTAGGCCATCCCACCTTTTGCCTGGGTTTTTGATCTCCATTCTTCTGGCTCAAGTTATTATATGTATACTACTGATTTCTGAATCTCCATGTTTAGCCCAGACCTCTTCGCTGGTTTCCAACCTATCGTGCTTACTGGATAGCTTTACTTGCATACTCAGCAGGCACCTGTCATATACAGCATAATAGTAAAAGAATTCAATTTTTTTCACTGAAATTCTTCCAATTCCTCAACCTGGCCTCTCCTGCTTCTGGCCTTTGCACATACTTTTCCTTCCCTCTCTTCCCTCCCTTTTGCCTCTTTAACTTCCATTTACTCGTCAGATCACAACTTGGATATCACTTCCTCCAAAGTGTTCCTAACTACTACACTCCACAGGCCCTAGGTAGCCTTTGGTTTCCATAGTTCTCTCCATTTCCCACATCACAGCACTTATTGCCCTTTTCCTTGGTAGTCTATTCACTTGTCTGTGCCACTCCTCTACAGCACTACAACTGGTCACATAGGCAACCCTACAAGACTACTGTGCATAAATTCTGGATATTTTCTTACTTTGAAACTTCTCAGGGACTTCCAGTCAAGATGGAAGCATAGGTAGACATGCTTTGCCTCCTTGAACAACCATAAGAAGGATTACAAAACAAAAACACCCAGAATTGCCAGAAAATCAAACTGTATGGAAGTCCAACAACCAAAGATTTAAAGAAGCCAAATTCATCCAGATGGGCAGGAGGGACAGAGATGGGAGCTGGGATGGAGAAGGTGCCATGAGGCAGCAGCAATGAGATAGCAGCTGTTCCACAGGCAACCCTGCATTCATGTGTGATGCATTAAAATCAGAAGGGATATCTTGAAAGTGAGCAATCCCAGCCCCAGACCAGACCTTGCAGCCCAGTGTTGCAGCCTTGGAAAAATAAAGTCTTATAACTTCTGGCTGTAAAAACCAGTGGGAGTGGAAGCAGTGGAAGAGACTCACAGTCTCTCAGGAGGGTCCGTTTAAAGGGTTGGTACAGTCTTTGAACATATGCAAACCCACTCTGGGAACTTCCCCCAGGGCAACAGCTAAAAGGGCACCAGCTGCATATCAGAATGGGGAGAAGTGACTGGAAATGGGGCAAGCACTGTGCAAGCCTCCAGCAGTCAGACTGCGGCACTGTCTTCTCTCCAACCCCTCCCCCACATACAGAACCACCAAGTGATGAAGCAGGTTGCCCTACCCTGATTACCTAAGGCTCCACCCGAAACAACTTAACAAGTACACTAAAACAGGGAGTCAAAACAGCTCTACCTAATACACAGAAACAAATGCAAGGAGGCTGCCAAATTGAGGAGACAGAAATGTAGCCCAAATGAAAGAATAAAATAAAACCCCAGAAAAAGAGCTAAACAAAGCATAGATAGCCAACCTATGAGATGCAGAGTTCAAAGCAATGGTGGTCAGGATACTCAAAGAACTCACTAGGTATGGCAAATGCATAGGAAATAAATGAAGGTTACACTGATTGAAATAAAGAGAACTCCACAGAGAACCAACAGTGAAGGGAAGAAATTCAGGGTTCAAATCAGTGATTTGGAATGTAAGAAAAAAATAAACATTCAACCAGAACAGAATGAAGAAACAAGAATTAAGCAAAGCAAAACAAAACAAACTGAAAAAGAAGACTATAGGACATCTCCAAAAAATGCCAACATCCAAATCATAGGGGATGCCAGAAGGAGAAAAGGAAGCACAAGAAATTGAAAACTTGTGTGAAAAAATAATGAAAGAAAACTTCCCCAATTTTGCTAAGGAAATACACATACAATTCTAGGAAGCAGAGCCCCAAACAAGTTGAACCCAAAGAGGAACACACCAAGACACATCATAATTAAAATGCCAGAGGTTAAAGATAAAGAGAGATTCTTAAAAGCAGCAAGAGAAAAGCAGAGTTACCTACAAAGGAGTTCCCATAGACACCTTGCAGACTAGAAGGGACTGGCTAGAAGTATGCAAAGTGATGAAAAGCAAGGACCTACAACCAAAATTACTCTATCCAGCAAAACTATCATTCAGAATGGAAAGGTAAATAAAGTGCTTCCTAAGCAAGCTGTTATTACATGAAGGACTCATTTAAGAAAAGAAGATCAAAACTATGAACAGTAAAATGACAACAAACTTGACTATGAGAGATGGGATAGGGTGGGTGAAGCAGGGGAGAGCAATGGGGGGAAAATGGGACAAATGTAATACAACAACAAATTAACTTGAAAAAATGACAATAAACTCACAACTATCAACAAATGAATCTAAAAACTAAAATTAAAACTAAGCAAACAACTAGAACAGGAACAGAATCATAGATATGGAGATTATATGGTGGGTTATCAGTGAGGAGGGGGAATAGGGAGAATGGGGGGAAAGGTAGAAGGATTAAGAAGCATATGTAGGTACAAGATAGACAGGGTTATATTAAGAATAGTACAGGAAATGGAGAAGTCAAAGAACTTATATGCAGGACATGAACTAAGGTCAGGGGTGAGACTGCTATAGGGAAGCAGGGTACCAGGTAGAGGGGGATAAAGTGGGAAAAATTGGGACAAGTATAATAGCAAAACAAATAAAATATAATTTAAGAAAAATAAATTGCCCAGTTTCTTACCTCTACCAAAATATTCTATATCCTTTAAAAGTCAAATCAAAATTATTTCTGCCCAACCCAGACAGGGCTTCCATTATCATCGGGATTTATGCTGTTCATGGAATAGGGGTAAATTTGCTTTTTTAATTAAAAGAGAAAATTTTCTTTAACATAAGGAAAATTTTGAGAAATAGAAAAGTGTATAATTAACAGGGCTGTTCTGACCACCTGAAAATCATATTTAAAATGTACCTGTTTCCTATGCATGTTTATTACATTTATTAAAGGCATAAAAATGTTAAATTTGAGCTAAGTTAGGTAAGTATGAGGTCTGTCTCCAAAGTACCTGCCACGCAAACCTTTAATTACATTGACATTGGCTCAATACTTTCGGGACAGACCTCACATATCAGAAACTCATACTTAAGATCTGATTCTAAGAGGAACAGAATAAATTTGTTTTTAAATTAAGAACAATCTAAATTAAAAATTAAAATAATGTTATCATTTATCAATACATCATTATACATTTTTATTATGACTAAAATGCTAGCTTCTGTTTATTCACTTTTATACTCCTATTTTCAAAATGAGTTTGAGACCATTACCATAAAGTACATATATAAAATAAATTTCATAAATAGTAGATCAAAAATATAACCTTAAGTGGAGTACAAGAAGAAAGTAGGGGCTGGCAATGCTACCAGGACTCAAAGTCTCTTGCTTGGTTATAGCACTGGCTTCAGATTTAAAAGCAGATATTTTCATGTGGTAAGATGCCCTATATCTGGAATCTAGTATTGGTGTCACTTAATTAACAAGTTATAGACTTTCTACAGCTTATAGAATTCATCTTAGCAAATCTTGCAAATATGTGTGTACATACATCATCAGAACAACACTTCCACACAGAACAAAATGGAGTGGTACCCTTTGAATAAGTTACCCTTTCTAACAGGGTAAAGAAAAGAATGCCCTAGTCTCCTGGTTCTGTCACTATCTTGGTTTGTAACCTGGACAATTTACTTGGCTTTTTTGGAGTCATAATTCTCATTAAAAATAAAAAGCATCTCCAAGGTTCTTTTAGCATTGAAACTCATGTTTTATCAAATATATTTTGGCATACAAACTCTATAAACAACATCTTCACTTGCAAATCACTCCTTTTCTTACATACATTTCCCCAAGTAACAACTTTCTACATTTCTCCCATATTTAGGGGATGACACAATTGTAAAGTAATGGCATTTTACTATACCATTGTAAAGCAATGGTACTATAAATAGATGGATCATAGTACAAATTTCCTGGTACATTGTATTTTAATAGCTTCAAGCATAAGGTCACAGCACTGACAAGAGATTACTACATAATTTATGGCAATCGCCATTATTTATAAAGTATTTCAAACTAAGTACACCTCAACTGTCATTTGAAAAAATTTTGCCAGCATCAATTATCTACTGATGGTGGGGGGGGGGGGGACCTAAATGCTGAAGAAAAAATTTAAAAAAGGAAAGCAGCAACTTAATATTTTTTGTCCCTTTTAATAATCTTCTTATTCAATTTTTTTAAAATTAAGTATTTGGCAATTGTAGCCAGTCCCCATAACCAAATAAATAATAATTAGATGGCACATTTTACTTTCACTATGGGACTAAGATAATGTCACCTTGATTGACTAGTACCCTCCACCTTGTATCTCACAAAAGCACTAGAGAAGTCAACAAATGATCATACACATCCCAAATGAGTCCACTCTCATTCTTATGAAAACCCAGCAAGATAGGAAGGAATCCTTTTCTCATTGTGACAGACTAGGGAAGAAACTCAGAAAGATGAAGTGATTTGCTCAAGGCTACACAGCCAGAAATGCCAGAGCTAGGACCAGAACCCTAAATCTACCTGACCTGAGAGCAACAGGGGTGTGTGCCCACACCCTCAACCCACTGCACCTTGGCTGTGAGAGGGGCTGCACACTCATGGCACCATGTTGAGGGACATAGAGCAACAGCAGCAACCACAAGTCTGGTGGCCGCTGGGATGGAAGGGAAACCCATACCTCCCCTAAATTGGTCAAGTTTCTTTTTGGGGAGCTGACTGGAATGGAATGTACAGTTTTTGTGCAATTTGGTTTTTGTGAAAAACCAGAGGCAGCTGAGTAGGGAAGGAGCCGACATAAGAGTACAAAACCATCTTCCATGCCCTAACTGGTATCCTTAAGGCAGAAGGGCTAAGGATCATTTTACATTGGGTGTCAGCTGGCCTATTACATGAGGCCATTTACACCATCACTCCACCTTGGCATCTTTACTGTGCTATTTGAACGCCTGATTAGGGCTGATGGTATACCCACTGGCTTTCTTCTGAAGGCCCTGATCGGCATGACTGGTACCTTTGTGGGAATACCAGCTGAGGTGGCTCTTTTCCACATGATGGCCAATGGCCTGCTTCCAGCTGACCTGTGCCATGACTACAAAACTGTGTTTAATGCCCAAATTTGAGCTGCCTGGAAGAAGGAGCTCTATGAAGGGGCTGCATCGCTATCATAGGTCAGGAAGTTACTGTAAACGCTGCCCCGGCTCGCTTCTTACTCTGTCCGGAGTTCTTACTAGGCTCAGGTTATTTCTCTGACAACATCCTATGCCACTTCTGTTACAGCATGATCAGTGGCCTGGTCACTACTACTGCCTCCATGCCTGTGGACACTGTCAAGACCCAGATTCAAAACATGCAAATGATTGATGGGAAGCTAGAGTACAAAAACAGGCGGATGTGCTGGTGAAGGTCATTTGCTACGAAGGCTTCTTCAGTCTCTGAAAAGGCCTTACACTGTACTATGCCTGCTGGGGCTCTTACACTGTGCTCACCTTCATCTTCTACTCACCTGCTACTCCTACAGTAGTATGCCCCTGGGGGGTCTGGGCTACTATCCTGGGCTCCTCTATTTTCCCTCCACAGTGTGGTTCCTTCCTCTACAATAAAGGACTTTGGTCTGTCCTACCCTTGCTCTAGCTTACCCTACTTGTACTGATCCTCATGACTTCTCTGTCCCTGGCTGTGCCTGGGCTGGAGGGTGAGCAGATAAGCTAAGAAAAAGGATTTTCCAACCTCCTCTTGGGCATTAGTTTCAGGGCACATAAGACAGCAGAAGATCTGCCCTTTCAGCAGGGAAACCAAGGCAGAGCTGAGGGGACCAAAGAGAGCAGAAGCTATCAAAATGGTCAGAGGGTCTACAGTGGGAGGATGTGGCCTTTCTCTCTCCACCTCACTATGGACATAATTAATAACTGGATTAATAACATTAAAAAATTTAATCCCCAAAAGCTCATCTTCTCCCCATTATTTTATAGTTAGTTCTTAATTTAAGCATTCTTCTTAATCCACCTCACCACTGCCAAAATTATTATTATAAAACAACATCAAAATCATTAATAATCATGGACTCAAAACTAATCTTCAAATAAGATCTAACAAGATTTCTCCATTTATGAGGGGGGTTTTCTCCCCCAGAGCAAAACCAACCAAACAAACAACATAGCTCCACAACAGTCTTAATTTAGAAACAAGTTCTCACTCTAATGCCAATACATGTATGCAGGACCAGGCAATTTGGTGACAAATGAGGCCTAAGTACCCATCAGCCTGAGCTTGGCATCAGAAAATGTCACTTGACAGCCCCAGTCCCATCAGGACAGAGAGATCAAGAAGGTGCTGACCGTGAAATGTTCCACCAAAGTCAGAGCAAAGTGAATAGAGTGTATGTCCAGGAGGGCAGCAAAACAAGTAGTTTGTACTACACTTGAAGCAAAGTATGACACTCACAAAAGGATGTGTAAACTATTAAATATATCCAATAACTAAGCAAGGCAATAAAAATCCAAATGATTATACTATTCAGAAGGCAAGTGAAGACATGCCAATTATTTTGGTAGTCTCTCAAACATTTTTCATCAGGTCAAGATCATTCAATCATATTGTTTTATTAAAAATTAATGTGAACAGTTGGGTTTTCTTATGTTACAATGGGAATAATTTGCTTTGTTTAAAGAATGAATTTCTCTTTTTATCACCTTTATTTGGATATCCTATCTGTATTCCAGATATGCTCTTTATATCCTCCAAAATCACCTTCACATCAACTGAAAAGAGAAGTTAACTTCTCCCTGTAATTGTCCCTTCCAGTTGATAATCCACCATGCTTTCTCATTAAAGTATTAAAAATCAGGCCCATCTATTGTAGACCTTTGTATAGAAGGACACATTACATTATTCCAGAGTCCTTTCAGACTGTTTCTTTCATAAATGCTTCATAAATTCTCTGTATCCCATAAATATCAGTGCTAATAGTTGCAATAGGCTAGTGTCCTCAGGGCCCTTAAAACTTCCACTTCCAGTCAGCTATTTATCATCTGCCTTTCCATCTTTCATCTCAGGGTGATGTCAATTTCTTCACCTCTCTCATTATATGAAATACCAAAAACCGATCTCCTAAGTCAGCCCAGCCTTCCTCACATTATCCAGGACTTCACTTCTATAGTACCCTTCCCTTCCCCCAAACTATCTTTTTCTCCTTTACTAAACCATCTCCACTGGCAAGCAAACATACTTTAATGCCAACCACCTTAAATCCTGCTCTCTAAACTGACCACTCCAGCTAGCTTCCCTTTACCTCCTCCCTTGCATATCAATACCTCTACAAAGCCTTGACTATACTTTCTACCTTCACTGCCCAGCTCTCATTTCTCCTCCATTCACTCCAAATGGGTCTCATTCTCCTACAACATTCTCAACCAGCTACATATAGTCAAAGCCAGGGATCCACTGGTCATTCTCCTCTTAACCAATACTTTTCTCCTAGCTCCCTGGTAACTCTTTCTCAACATCTTTGGCTGGCTCGTCTCCTTCACCAATCATGGAGATGGCCCTCTTCCTTCTATGACATAAATTCTCTCCTTAGCTAATCTCTTCTGGTGCTGTGGCTTTAAACACAATTGTCTAACACACCAGTGGCTCTCATATTTTTATTTCTAGCCTAAACTGCTCCCTGACCTTATTTGCATGCTTCTGTTCACCCTTTACCTCTTCAAATCTACCTGGGTCTCCACCAAAGCCATCTGCTCTTGGTACTTTCTTAATTTCTACCAACCTCAAGCAAATCACAAAAGAAAGTAAATGTGAAGAAGTAAAAGCATAAAAGATGCCTTGAACTAACTGTAAAGAATAGATTACAACTTTCATGACAAAACTAAGGAAAATTTCCAATTAAATTTCTAGAAATTTAAAGTTAGTTTAAGTTTTACTTTTAAACTTCTCAGTGATTAAAACTACTTTACTGTATCTGATTCATTTTGTGCATTGCAGTGTTTTAATAAAAGAAAAAACTTACCCTAAACAGTAATCCTGCCAAACTCTGGGCAAACAAGTCCTTTATTTGTTTATCTTTCGGCTTCTGCAGGACAGCTTCTGTTATCCTGAGTAGTATTTGCAACATCTGTTCCCTGGGTGACCCAAAATAAAAGCTCATATTAATTACGTGCCCAAAGCACTTTAATTTATAGGTACCAGAAATTCTCTTAAGAATTCAGCAACATTGGTAAACATGCATTACTCAAAAGTCTTAAAAATTGGAATGCCCACTACAGAATACTGTATTTTATCAAAATAAGCTATCTTATGTTACAACAGTTCTAAAATTATACCTTCTATGCCCACATTAATAGGTAGGATATAACAAGTATCATCCTGGCCTGATTTTCTTCCCTTGCGAGGAGACAAGGCAGTTTCTCCAACCGTGTCTATTTATGCTTATGCAGCACCCTTTAATTTTCACATCCATCATTTTATTTAACATGTACAGCCTCCTTATCTATCTTTATGACAGAAAATAAAACTGACTTTCTGGTCTTTGTTCTGGGGAGATATGCAGTCAGCATAATACTACAACTGAAGTTCACAGTACTCTTAATGGAGGAAGGTTTGGAAAGGTCACCATTTATCACTTTGAGGAGCTTTGTGCCTGGAAGATCCTGACTCTATACCTCAGGGCACAACTGAGACAGCTGCAATCATGACATCATAGTCACAGTGCACCTGGCAGAAAGGGGTTTTTATGTAAAAGGTCTTTGAAAAGTATAAAGCACTAGAGAGATAGAATAACACCTCTAATTGTAATAGTAATAAGGTCTTGAGAACGGCCAAAGGGCATTTTTCCTTCTTAAGGCTAACTTACATTCTTCATATCAGAGTGTCTGCTCACTTTTTCCTGTCCCAAATTCCATCTGAATAAACTTTATCTTTTGTATGTAAGGAAGTCTATTTTTTTCTGAGGGAAATCACCTCCTCAGTTCCTTTTACCATCTTCCTTGAGATCTTACTAGCCCTTTGTTTATCTTTATAACTTTCTCCTTAGTCTTATTGCTCTTTAGTGATAAAGAGAGCTAGACAAATGCATGTAGTGCAAGTATTACAAGATCTCTAAATCATAGTTCCTTTACACTTTTCTCATGTTTCTGCATATTGGGACAGTATTTTCTCTTTACACAACATTGAATTTCATTAAACTTCTATGACCTCTAGGGGTTTCCCACCCTATTTGCATCTGACACTCCATTAGATTTTTATCCTGGAATTATTTGCTGTCATACATTCTTACTATACTCTGTTCTACCTGTTCGCTTATCCCATAAACTGCCTGTGGATTCTGGAGCAGGGAATAAGAAGACCTATCAAGTCCTAGAAAGGAAGTAAACAAAACTCTTGGTGCTCAAAAAAAAAAGAAGACCTATCAAGTCGTGAGAGATCTGGGCACATGTGCATGGAGTGGACAGTGACTATGCAGGGGTAAGGAAAGAAATGGAGCAGAGCTGGAGATAGACTGTCACTCACTGCATTCAGCCCCTGTTGTAAGTGGAGAGAAAGGCTGCTTGCATGTTACCACTGCCTGCTCACCTAAGACAATGGAAAAAACAACCCCTTCCACATAAATAGTTATATACCTATCCTGCAGCCATGAGGAGAACAAGAGATGTAATCATTTAAAATAAGATCTCAGTTATGGGAGCTGCTATCAAGAAATGGAAACTGATCAAAGCAATGACTGACAAAGACACAGCATTAATCTAATTTCTGAATGTATGAAAGCTTGAAAATCCATGAAATTCCCATAATAGTCTTCTGGAAGAAAATGAAAGTGAAAAATTATCTCCAGTTTGGAAAAATCTTTCCTAACAGTTTTGACTTTAGTTTGTTCCCTTCTATTTTGTGAAACACTGTGGTAACTCCTCCTCAAAGAAGTACTGGTCAAAGAATGTAATAAAATTCTATCAGAGCAGAGGAAATTATATGTACGAACTATCCTTATGCTGGCAGGGTATATTTTCCTGTACTCTTTATTATTTACACCAACCTGTTATCTCATACAGATTATATTATTGCTCACTCACATACCAGTATTCACTACTTTGGGGGCACCTCTTAGTACTTCCCTGACTACAGCCCTGGTTTAAGTGGTTGCAATCATCTATGGCCACAGAGTTTGTGCTCCATCCACACTACACTATCTCTTCTCCACACAACTATCAGATAGATCTTCTGAAAGCATAAATCAGATTTGTGTCACACTGCTGCTTGCACACAGGTAGCCAATGGCCTTCCTATGGCCTGTAAGTCCCTGTGTAACCTGGCTATAGCTGAACCCCTGCCTCATCCCCTCCCACTCTCCCTTTTCCTCTGGCTGCTCCATCACATTGGCTATCATCTTATTCTGCCTGGAACATGTTAGGTCTGTCCCTAAAGTATCGAACCAATGCCAATATAATTAAAACTATATAATTGTGTGGCTGATACTTTTGGGACAGATCTCATACTATGCTTGTTTACCTGCTGTTCCTTCTACTTGGAATGCTCTTCCCTCAGACCTCTCCATGGCTCCTCTTTCCCTTTTCTCAGGACTCTGCTCAGGATGGCCTTTCCTGATACCTGATAAAAAAAAACTCCCCACCTTATACTGCTTCCTTGTTCTTTTTAACACTTTGTACTACTGAAATTGCTTCTCTGTTTATCATATCTCTCAGTCTGTGAGGATGCAAACCTCATGAGGGCAGAGACATTATCTGTCAATATCCTCAGAGCAGAAGGTAGGTAGCTCTTTATTGAGGAAAAGAAGAAAAGAAGTGGAATAGGAAAAGAACAGGGAAGGAAGGGAATTCAGGAATTGTCTGCCTCTAAAATACATAAGAAAGTCTGTTAGAGATAAAGACATATCCCTTTCTATACTCCACTATTTTTTGGTGAGTATTTTCATTTATTTCTATAATTTGTTTTTTTATACTTTTACCTGGAAATTTCTGAGTTTTTAAGGAACAGAGAAGAATTGAATAATTTCATTTCCTAAAACTTTCACTATAAAAGGTTATAAAAATATCAATAGGATACTGATACAATAGGATACTGACTTCATAGAATTTTTAAAGAAAAAAATACTATTGTTATAACTGTGGTAACAAGGAGCAGATAATACAGTTCAAAGCATACCAGCATTTCTCATTACTTTTAGTAATACTGACATAGCATTCAACTTTGTTCAAATCATATTGTTCATCACTCTAATATTTACAGCTTCAACAACTACTTTTTGGTAAACAGTGCTAAATTTAAAAGTCTAGGAAAGATTACAATGGAATTTATATCTTAACATAATCATTTTGACACAGTTTCTCTATCAGTGAACTTTCTGCAGACCAGGGTTCCTCTAGGCCCCTCTTCCCTCATCTGAGAAAGAAAAGGGCTAGGCTCAATTGCCCCTGACTCCCCTGCCAACTCAGTTTTGTCTCATTTTTATGGTTTCCACAATCTGCAAGAGATCCTTCAAGAGCACCCTTTGTGTTGACTCAAGGATGTCCAGGAAGGACACAGGCCTTGTAACAAAGGCCTCCCCAAGTTTCCAGGAAGGAAGTGTGCCATCAGTGCTGGTATTCAGTGGCCTCAGCAAACTGAAAGTTGAAGACAAAGATCACCAACAGGAATGCTGACCACAGCCAAGTGAGTAGTGAGGGCAGCTTGTCTGCTAAAGGATGGTGTCTGGGTGAGAGAAACATGCAAAAAATGGACTGGAGAGACTTTTAAAGGTAGAACTGAGAGGCTGTATTTTCGATACATTAAGAAAAAGAAGTAGAAAGCAGCTCTGAGGTGCTCTGGTGTGTGGTTGAGAAAAACCTCTAATAGGACCTTAGAAGCTAACGTGCTATGAGGACATTCATTATGGGAGAAGGGCATAGGAAAAAAACCTAATGCACTATTAACCTTCAGGGGTATTATGAAAATAGCAAACAAAAACAAAGGATAAAAGTTAAAATACTTTGCATAAGCATATTTTAACAATCACACTATATTTCTGACTCACTTTGAAAATTTTTCATTTGAAATAATCTTTTTCCAAATAAATTTAAAAGCTCAAATTTGAAGAAATGAAAGTCAGTTAACAGCATTTTGGAGCAATTAACAAAATGTTCCTAGGCTTATGAAGAATGATATTGGGTTGGCCAAAAAATCCATATGGGTTTTTCCGTAAAACAAAGGACACACTTTTCACTTTCACCAATAACTTTATTAATTTGGATATTTTGAGTATGTCAGCTATCTCCCACATGGTATAACATGGATTGTTCTCAGTTAACATCTTGATTTCATCACTATCAACTTCAACTGGTCTACCCAACTATGGAACATCATTGTCCAGTAAGAAATCTCAAGTATGAAACTTTGCGAACTACTTTTGAAACACATTTGGTCAGTCTTTTCCATATACTGCACAAATCTGCTTTCTCATTTCAGTTTTGTTTTAACCTTTCTTGAAATAATAAAGCATAATATGCAAAAATGCTGCATGTTTTCTTCCATCTTCGATATTAAAACTACACAAAAATTTACCAATTTTCATGTTTTTAAAAAATGCATGCTGACCTGACAGCTGTCACAATACAATCTAACAAAATTGTTTTGAAATGAAGTTGAAGACAACTAAGCATTACTAGAGTCATCTTATGGAAAAAAACAAACATACATTTTGGTCAACCCAATGTTATAAAAACTGTTTAACTGCTTCTTCACAAAGCTGTTTGATACCAGTTTAAAATGAAAAAGTGTACTATTAAAGTAACCTGACTACTTACTATTAATTCAAAAACATTTCAAAAACCAATAAGAAAAAGAAATGAATTATCAGATAGTGAATATTTACCTTGTTTATAATTCACAGAAATTTTTACAAAAGACTAATTATCATCTTATTGGTAACTTGTAAAGCCATGTAATAAATGAAGGCTTTAACATTTTAATTATTACGTTGAAAAGCAGAAACATCTGTTTTACAATATTTAAAATAAACTTACCATGTCTTTTTATTCATTGTAAGTTCCATTATCATGCGCCTAAAAATAATCAAAACAGCTTTACAAGCATCAACTTGTTCTTTCAAGAGTATGGGAACTTCAGCACATGGTTCCAGCAAAAAGACGTTTGCAGCATTTGTCAAAAATACCTTAACATAAATAAATTTTCCTTTAAAAATATTGAACATATAAATATGAACAGTTTTGCTTAAAAATAATGATACTAATTTTATTTTACCAATGAATCACCTCTAAGTTATTTCAATTAAGGCAAAAATATGGTACGACAACATATACTGAAGATTTTTTTCACTCATCCTTTAGAATCACTCAAATACTGAGACCCCCTAAAGACCTTTCTTTAAAAAATATTACTATTATATATTATTAATACTATGACTTTAGAAATTTCATGAACCAGAAAAGCTTTTTTAAAATTTATTTTAAGATTTTATTCATTTATTTTTAGATGGGTGGAGAGGGAGAAAGAGGAGAGAAATATTGATGTGTGAGGGAAACATGAATTGGTTGCCTCTCCCCAACCAGGGACCAAACCTGCAACCCAGGCAGTGCCCTCCCGGCCATCAAACTGGCTTGCCAAGATGATGCTCAACCACTGTGTCACACTTGTTAGGGCCAGAAAAGCTTGTGAAGGCCTTGTTTAAAATGTCCCCTCCAAAAAAAGAAGAGAAGACAGGGGGTAAAAAAAGAAGATAGGATCACGACCTCTGGATGAGAAATTGTGGGGTAGGGGAGGGAAGAAGAAGACACACTGTGGTCAGAAAGAGGCTGGAAAGAACTGATTATTGTTGAATCTTCCAGCACATGAACAGCTTCTGACAGGAAGAACAGCCAGTACCACCCAACATGGGTGTGGACCTCTAAGAGCAGAGGCATGTCAGGAAATAGCCAAAGCCACACAATTGACATTGCACATCTTCCAGGAGCATATATTTGCAATATGAGAACTCTATTGTGCAGTAGAATATAAAACCTAAGTGAATTCTTAAGATAAAAACAGATTTCGAAAAAAAATTTAGATGATCAGCTGACCAATCTATGCTCTGCCTCAAACCTGTAGGGTGTAAGTTCACTGTCCTCTAACATCAGGGATGTTTCAGTAGAAAATTGTGAGAAGCAGTGACCCAGACTACATGTGATAAGTTTACTGCTTAGGGGCACTAAAATAAAACAATGTGCTACCATTTAGACAGATGATACTAGCAAACCCTCAATTTAGGAAATTCTGAGTTGTCAATCTGGTAATGAGGATAAATCCGCTCCATGTATCCAGAGCTATATTCCATTTTAGGTTTCCTTCCTGTTCAACAGTACAAATTCAAAAGATCTGGGAAATTTGCTGGCATACCCGAGGATGAAATACATTAACATAACATCTCAAAACAGATGCAAAACTCACCACAGAAATGAACGTACTCACAAGTCTAAAATCTTGAGTCTATAAAATTATCTCACACAATATTAAAAAGGTACCATGCCCCAATTTTCCAGGAAAAATTACTAAATAAGCATCATAATAGTTGATAACAGATAATTCTAAAGAAAAGAAATCACTAGCCTTCAAGTGAGAAAAAAAAGAACTTTTTGATTAACAAATTAAAGCAGTTTCAGTGGCTATGTTTTTAAAGGAAATATATCACAGGTGATATGTTGCAACAAAGATCCTTTTCATTCAATGTTATTTGGCCTTTTCATTTGAATTAGAAATTTTTGCATTTACTTTTGCATAGTAAATTGAGGAAGTCTTCATATACAGGTTAGGGAAAAATTTTTACAGTTGTGAGTATGCAAAATACATTTATTCTTGAATAGTTATTAATTATTGTATCATTTTCCATATGAACAACTGTAAACCTACTTTTCACCATACCCTATATTATACTTCTTTCATTTCATTTTTTAAATAAAAATAAAAATGTAATTAAAATTTAAAAATAAATAAAAATTTAAAAATTAAAAAAAATTAAAATGCCAACTACATTAATATGTCTTATGACCTAAGGTAAAAACAAACAAAATTAGTATATTCATATTGTACTTGCCAAAAGCAACTATAAAAGAGTACTATCTCATCAAAGCTCCATTTGCCCACTTTTTTCTAATGAATCAAGCAAAGGTCCCAGGTACTGGATATAGTGAGAATAAAAACAGCTATTTAAATCCATCCCTGGCTGGTGGCACAGTGCATAAGGCACCGGCCTGTAAACCTAAAGGTCCGCTGTTTTGATTTCCCAGCCAGGGCACATAACCAAGTTGCAACCGGGTCTCCAGCCAGGTCCATAGCTGGAGGCAGGTGAAAGGCAACCATACATAGATGTCTCTCTCCCTCTCTGCCTCCCTCCCTACCCCTCTCTCTAAAAATAATAAAAGTTTAAAAAATAAATAAATAAAAATAAATAAATCTAAACTAACATTTTAAAAATCTATATAGCACTATATTCAAGTAGAATTTTTTTTCTTGGCTTAGCCAAGTAGATGCAACTTATGCTTTCAGAAAACAAACAATACTCTTCTGAGCCCAAGGAGGTAACTGGCACCTGCAACCTGGCTGGCATTGGGATGACTGGTGATGGCTATCTGACATCCAACTGAAGGGGGATAACAAAGTACTCAGGAGAGGGACTCCTTCATGCGTTTCTTGGGTGAGGTCACAGGTGATATTTAAGATCTGCACCAAAGTTCTTTGAAGCTACTAAAGTAAAATCATCTTGATTTCTTAAAAGTTAATTTCAAATTATTTGCCAATTTCTATGAAAACTGAGAAAATTCATGAGTGACAGGGTATTAAACTGCTAATTAACCTGAAACAAAAAGGAGTCCATGATAAAAAATCCTATCAAAAGACAAATGACAAAATCACAGTGTTATTGAAAACTGAGTAACATGCATTTCACCCGTGTCCTTGCCATCCCCAGATTCCATGCCTGTGTCCTATGTGTGAAGTCTAGCTGGACTCAACTATAAATGTGACTATGGGGTGGAGTGCCAGAGAGCAGGGGAAGGAGGGGCAGTCTGTGTTTTCACTTATATTCATAACATTCAAGTTGGATGGGATCAAGAGATAATTTCCAAATCCCTATATCTGAGATAAAATCCTAAGGTCTGAAGAAATTAAGTGATGAGCCAAAGTTGTTCTTTCCAATGTTCCCAAGTGATATTAGTTCTATTTCATAAATTTATTCAGATAACTATATAAAAGTTATTGCATTAATCATAAGTTTTCATAAACACAGGCAATTTTTAAGAGGAATATTACTTATAAGGTTATATAATCAACCACACTTTTCTTACAAATTAGAGTCCAGGTAACTAATTACCTATATGTATAACACAGATACTTTTAAGATTTAGATTTCAGTCATTTCATATCACTATATAATAATCACTCTTAAAATGGTGTGACCAGTTCATATGTTTCCTTTAGAAAAAAATTTTTACAAATTCAAAGTAAAAAATCAGAAAGAAAATTTACAAATTCAAAGTAAGAAATCAGAAAGAAAACTTAGAGAGTTTAAGAGCTGTTTACTTACAGATGGCTAAAAATGTTACCATACTTTATAGGACACTATCTCAATATATAAATGTTTAGACTGAATCCACAGGGGGGCCTTTATGTCCCTGGCTGCCCAGCCGCATACCTGCAGCATAGCCTGAGCCCCGGCTTTTACATTCTTATTTTCCTCTTCTGTCACACACCCTCTGTTCACAGCACTCGTAAAGGAGTATGTTCGTCCCCAACTGGAAGATCGCTTATGACCGGAGCCTTCAGATGGAGTCTTTAGAAAACAACCACCAGTTAATAGAGAGGAAAAAAGCACATACTTGAATATTCCATTCCTTACATTAACCAGAATTCACAAGAATAGGTTCTAGAAGGGCAAGTCTTTTATTTTTAACACTTTGTTCACCACTCTACTTCTAGTACCTAAACTAGAGCCTGTCAATTAGTATGCATTGAAGAAATAAACAAACATACGATGATTGATTAAGCATGTAATATATAGACCTTTAAAATGTGTGATTAATTCCAATTGCTTAACTATTCATTTTGACTTCCTAACTCATTATTAAAATGATTTCACCAAAACTGAAAAATGAATTATATAATTATTAATACAGATATTTAAGTGGCATTCTTTTGGTTACAAATATTTTTAATTGTTTGTTGTTGATTACTATGACAAACAGCTACTTTTAGAAATAATATTTCTCAGATTAGATTTTAAAATAGCCAGAAATATCAATATGACTTAAGTTTCTTTTGTGTTTCAGGAAGAGGTCTCAATCTGTTGTTTTATATTAATTCAGCCTGTAGCTTTATCAAACACAGACTAACAGGCCCATTCTGACTAAGAACAGCATTCAGCTAGCAATGAGACTTACTTATGGTACAGAAGACACTAATTATTGAGCTAGTTCTTTCAAGTGTGTAACATCCTGACTGCTCCTGGAATAGGACACTACACCAGAAAAGGCTCTCCAAACATTCTAAATTTAGTTTCTGAAGTGCTTTTTTATTTAAACATGTCAGCAATAAGGCAGCAACATTTTTAGGTTCCTACAGAGATGTGTAAAATATGATGGTTTATAAATAACTCATGTGCAATAGTGAATAACAGTGTTGTAATATACATATAGACCTAACCAGAGAGTTAGGAGACAACTGATAATCTTGGATACAGCACAGACACACCCTCACTGAGACAGGTCCTCAGGAAATTCAGCAACTTGAGAGTATTGGAGGCAATAAAAGAGATCCACCTGTCTGGGATCTATGACTTAGCAGGTATATTTTGCTAAAGAATTACTGAAACAAGTAATAAAATATTACCTCCTTATTGTCAGTCTCAGAAAATACTAATTTTTCAGCATCTTCTTGGGCATCTTCCTTTTTATCTGGTTCCTCCATGAACACAGGTTTATCCTGAAGGATCCACTTTCTGTACACTTGAACTACTTTCCTTGTTATAGCTATGTCACAGGAAGGCAACAAAAATGCCTACGATGAAAAGAGAAAACACCCTTTAACTCCCCATGAGCTCAAATCACTACAGAGACACATGACAATCACCATCACCAATTTTAGGCTTTCCTTTAAAACATACAGCATGTAATATACTACATAAGGCCACATATTTTTGTGCACACCAAATTTATCTGAAGAAAGAAGGCATTTTCATAATAGGGCCAGAAACTATAATACAATTTAAAAATTACATCTATAGTCTGATTAATTTTTCCACAAAAATAATCAAAATGCATACCTATAGAGATAGTGTAATTGGCCATGTATACAATAATAATTATACAACTGGGACTTTAACCAATGAATCATATAGATTATAACATAACAAACTAGTACAGCCAGTTGCAGCCAACTGTCACATCTCTTCCCAAAACCATATTCAGTGACATTCATGTTCGTAGCTTGAATTAGCCAAGGTAAAAGTATTTACACTACAGAAGACTGTCAATGCTACCATTAACATTTCTTTTCATTGCCTTTCCTTTTCTTGTCTTTCTTTTACTTCTTTCATTACTCTCCTCTCTCCTTTTCCCTGTCCCTTCCTTTTTTGAGAGCCAGTTGTTCAATATTTACCAGCACACTACTGTGTAGATACTAATGTTAATGAGAGCACTGGCCAATTGTAGCATTATACATATTTAGTACACTTTTTGACATTTAGAAGTCCCCTTACATATCTATGCATGATAGTTTTGATTTAATGTAATAAATTTCAAAAATCTAAAAGGGGAATCAAAATGGCAGAGGAGTAAGGCACTACACCAATCTCCTCTGTGGACCAATATGGAATTGCAGCTTATTTGGGGAGAAATCTTCCAGAATAACCAACAGAACACCAACTGGAGAGAAGCCTCATAATCACGGACAGAACAGAAGAGGCCCCTTCATCACAAGTGACTGGTAGGAAGAACATAGATGCAGGAGGGCTGGCTGGGCTCCCATAAGCAAGCAGCAGGTGAAGGGACAGAGAAACATCTCAGCAGCCACGGATTTCACTTGAGCTGAGAGTTAAACAGCATCCAGCTGTGTAAAGCAAAAAGCTGCCAGGTTTAGCCAGCTTGAAAATACATCAGCACCCATTTACACTGGTCTCCAGCAGAGGGAGGGCAGAGTGGACTAGAGACCCTTAAGGAGAGTTGGGGTGGTGGATTTGAGGAGAAAAACAAGGAAGCAGCTGATGTGGTTCCAGTGCTGATGTATCCCCCATATAGCAGCAGGCAGACAACTCTTCTCCAAATGGTGGTAGCCTGAAGGAAGCCCTGCCCACAGGAATTCATCTGCTCTGCCCAGCAATGCCTAAAATTGACTGCTGATCACAGACTGATTGTATTACAAATGAATTAATCTGCCCTGCCCAGCGGTGCCTAAATGTGACATCTGATTACAAATTAATTGGCATAAAAACTCAAAAAGACAGACAAGGATAGTGGATCTATGGTAGTCTCCAATAGGCTGATGTCACCAGGCCTGGATCTAGGAAATAAAGAAAGTGCACCTCTACACCACAGAAGGTAAATACCATGAAGATAGGAAGTCAAAGCAGACCAATCTAAGAAGCAGAAACAAACAACAAGGGTCACCTAAAACGAGGAGACAAGAAACAAGACCTCATCAAAAGGAAAGGAGGAATCTCCAGAAAAAGTGCTAAGTGAAATAGAGAAAAGCAAACTATTAGACATGGAATTCAAAATAATGATTGTAGACAAGCTCAATGAACTTAGCAAACACAAAGAAAACTACAAACAATTTCAGGGAAACTATAAAGAATTCCAGGGAAGCTATATGGAACTTACTGAGAACTATCCCAGCATTAAAAAGGACATAGAAATTATCAATAAGAGCAAGGAGGAAATGAAGAATATGATTTCCTAATTAAACACAGTAGAGGGAATCAAAAGCAGGCTAGAGGAAATAGAGGATAGGATCAGCAAGCTGGAGATCAATGTAGAAAAGAAGTGCCAAATCATCAGCAAATCAACAAACAACAAGTGTTGGCGAGGATGCGGGGCAAAGGGAACCCTCATACACTGTTGGTGGGAATGCAGGCTGGTGCAGCCACTGTGGAAAACAGTATGGGGTTTCCTTAAAAAACTAAAAATGGAACTGCCTTTTGATCCAGCAATTCCACTACTTGGACTATACCCAAAGAAGCCTGAGACA